>VWZW01001018.1:832010-892323 GCA_013397115.1 Edolisoma coerulescens
CCGCCGCCCGGGCACCGGGCAAGCCGTGCTCGAAGGGACAGCGGGAGCCTCCCCTCCGAGGAGGTGCGCCCTGCGGGGATTGCGCTTCCCAGAGGCGGCCGCGGTGTCCTCTGATGGGTTATGAGAAAAGCAAGTGGGTGTGGGTGTTGGTGTTGGTGTTCATCGAGAAGAGTGGGGATGGCGGCTGCCCCAGAGCAGTGGTTTGGGGAGGAGATGCTTTGTTCAGTGACAGAAGTGGTCGTGACACCTGCACTGTGCAAGCTCCGGCTGTCCACTAAACATGGGAAGGATTGCGGTGAGGTAGACCCCAAGGACTATACAGGTACTAGAGAAGACAGGAATGGAGGGGGCAATACTGTCGTAACCAGCCAGTTTCAGCTGCTCCTAAAACTCCTGCGAGTTTGGGGATAAAACTGACATGTTTTGTATTTGGCTAGCACATGCCTTTTGGACAGAAACACTGCCAGGAGTGAAGATCTGATGAGTTGATGGCTTAGCACATTGCTCCAGTGCCTATTCTTACCCTCATGCCTAAAAATGTGTTCCTCATTTCTAGCCAGGGTTGGTAGGCTTCAGTTCACACTCAGGGATTTTCTGCCTTCTCCTTAAAGACAATTCTGTGGTATCTGGTGACCACTCCTAAAGATGTGTATTATCATCAAGTCATCTCAGTCCTCTTCTTGGTAAACCAAGCAGGTTGAGCTTCTTCAGCCTCTCGCCATAAATTCCCTTTCACATTCCCTCACTCAAAGTTGTACCTTTTTTGTCTGCTGTGTCTTGAATGTTTTAGCATCCGTTTCAAGTGCAGGTACCAACATTTTAACTGGATATCAGAATCATCAGTATAGAGGTGATTTCATCTATATATTCTTGTTTCCATGTCCACTCTATAAAATGAAAGATCATTTTAACTCAAGTTGCCACATTGTCATGCTTAGATGCACTCGTGTCACTCTCGAACATAACCCTAAAATGCATTTGAAGCATGTTAGCTGCACACACTGACACCAAGGACAAGAAATTACTGGGAATGCCCTGGTTTGTCAGGCCTTGTTTTAGGCAAGTGTATTTGCAGTAGCAGCTCACCTAAATGTAGTCACAGCTGCCTGGCTGAGCTGTGAGCCTGCCATACAGCTCAGTCTACCTCTGCTGCCCATGCCCCCGCTGCCTCCCACCATCACCTGCCTTGGCCAAGACAATTCTCCTCCTCCTGTATTCTTCATGGAGATTAATGAAGCCCATTCAGCCTTTCCAATACCCCTTAGTCACCATCATGCCAGCTGCTTCCCTCCTCAGGATCCAGCTACTCCCACTCAGTCCAAGATCAAAGCTGGAGGCCCAAGCCAAGACACCCTCCTCACCTCCAACCCCGTAGGTTTTTGAGGTCTACTGGAACTTTTTTGATATGTGATATTAAGGAATGCATGTAGCATACAGGAAAGTTCAATCTCATTTTTGCCAATGGACATAATTTTAATAAAGAATAAAACATCCCCATCAAGCAGGCACAAGAAAGGTTATGAGAGGGCAAGCAGCAAGACTAGATGCTAGAGCTGCAGTTGGGAAACAGTCTTTTATAACACTCATGCTTATGTATCACATTTTTTGAGAGTTCCCTGTTCTTTGACCTCATTTGGGGGAAAGGCAGATTTCTTTCCTCCTTCCACAGCATCTCCTCCCATGTTGTTGGCATAGTTTGAACAAACTGACTTAAGAAAATCTGATGTCTGGAACACATTTTTCTTGACTGCCTGCTGACCAACTACTTCCATTGGCCAGCACCTACTGGCCCAGTATAGACCAGCTCTGCTTTCTCTCCCCTGCTACAGCTTTTGTCAATGTTCCCTCACAGTGATTGTGTTTATAGTATGGACAGTGGAGCCTCAAAAGCATGCCTTGCATGTGCATCAAAAATCGGGGGAAGGTTTTGATGATATTCAGTTTGCATGGCAGTTAATCCCACAAATGAAAGATCTTCCTGCAAGAAAGCTTAATTTCTTGTGCAAAGAACTGCACCTTATTATAGAAAGCTCAGTTTTACCTGAAGTGTAAGGCTGTCAGCCAAGTCTCAAAGCTGTCGGCCAAATCTCATCACAGAATTTTAGGTGGATTTTTAAAAGAACTGAATCTCAGAGCACTGATAAGAACTGGGACTCAAATGAACTGGTGGGAGAGCTCACCAAGCCATTCCCCATCATTTACCATCAGTCCTGGTTAACCAGGGAGGTCTCAGATGACTGGAGGTTAATGAATATGACACCCACCTACAAGATGGGTGTCGGGGTGATTTTATGATGATTAGTCTATTCCCTATGGTCTGCTGTATGCCCAGAAATGGTTGCTGTATGTTTAAGGTGGGTCTGGGGGAAGGGGGGAACCCTGGGGCTCTTCCGCAGGCTTTTTCAAAGCCTCACTCCCCAGGCACCCATGGTGCCATGCGGACAACATCCTTATTTTTGCTTAGCTAGCGTGGTTTCTGTTAGCTTAGGCAAGAAGGTTTTTTTTCCTTTCCCTGGCCTTAGAGAGGCTGCCACAGCAATCCTTCGGTAGCTTTTTAGTCGAAGTGAACTGGATGGTTTGGTTTTGGTCTGAGATCAGAGAGAACAACCGGTGGGAGAAGAATTGGCCGGGGGCTGCTCCATCTCAGCCCCAAACCTCGGGAAAACTGAGGCAGTGATAGAAAGGACACCAAATCCATCTGCTTCATGTGCTGTGAAGAGGGGACCAACACCAGATTCACCAGGTTCCCATCTGTTTTGCCTGAGCTGCTGTGTGAACCTTTTGTTTTGTTTTTTTCTCCTTAAGACCGGAGCTGGCACCATTTTTTTCTCCCTACCATGTTGCCAGCTGTTGTGGTTTTTTCTTCTTTTTTCTTTCCCTGGCATTTTGGGGTTTTTGTTCCGGAGTAGGGGGGGGGGGATCTGCCCTTTGCCAGGTGTATGCATTTTTCCTGTGAACAATGCCTTCTTTCATAGTTGCAGCTTATTGCTGGTTCTGGTTGTGAACTAAAGGCAGTCAGGATTCATGAAGAGGCTCTAGAATAGCTTTGAACGGTGGTATTTGAGAGCTTGAACAGATTCCCACAAGACATACCTTAATTAGAAAAAAATAAATTCCATTATCTCACAGTCATAACTGGTAGTAATTTTTGCAAAGGTAGTGAATTTATGGCACTTGAGTTCACTAAAGTATTCCTGTACAACAGAAGATGTGTAAGTGCTAAAGCCAGGAGTACCTGTTTCAATCAGGTAGTTTGACAGTCACATAACACAGGTGAAGAACAACAGAAGGCCTAGGGGACTGCAAACCACTGTACATCAAATACAGACTTTCATAACTCTTATAAAAAAATAAGCACTTGACTTCTGATTATATACATTTATATACGTCTTAAACAGCATGGATTAATCAAAGCCACTTTTTTTTCCTTCATGAGGACATGGTTTTATAAGGACTTCAAAGTGGAAACCACATCACTTTCTCAAAGCTAATGCTGCATGTATATCGTGTGATAACTGTTTAAAAACTATTAAAAATGAGGTAATTGTAATACTTTATCGTTATCGTGGGAGGATGCTTTGAATAGGATACCAGAGAGGTCAATTAACAACTGTGGAGAGACTTACCAATTTAATATTAAGGTGATATAAAGCTGGGAGGGATTATGCATCCTTAGAGGATATAGTAGACTACAAAACCGCTTTGATAAATGACAGAGGAGGGCAAAATAAATAACATTGGTAAAATGAAATTTAGTTGAGCTAATGTGAAATGATTCATAGTGGATATTTAAACATACAAAGGTAGGTTTAGGAAATGCAGAAAGGCATTGATATGACAGAAATGTCTGGGAGCTACAGTATTATTTACATGCATTCAGGCAAGGGTCCAAATATATTTGGATACCAGCATATATTTGGGCAGGTGTTCAGAGTCATACAGGTATGACAATGTTTTGTATGCAATAGCTGTAGCTGACTGTTATTTTAACGGGGTTTGTTACCTCATGTACTTATTTTTTGACTATGGTGAATTTTAATTCTCTTCTTTAGTCCAGTAATGCCCCAGATTGCTAAATGCCAAGCTTGATGTAGTAGCTATAGAAGGTGAATCTAATTTATAAAGTTCTCCATAATTTCCCTCTAGTGAGTGTCATTGGAAATGATTAACTAACTCTAAACTCAGAAGTCAGGTTGCATATTTGCCTAAATTTGTTTCTATTGAAATCTGAAATTAATTTACAGAGAAGAAAAGACTTCACATAAATCATGCTAGACGTGACAGATCGGTGTATTAAGCTCACTAAAGCCAGTGGAAGTTCTCTCATTTTTGCTGGGTCATGACTACAACCCTAAAGACCGTTAACGAAAGCCCTGTTTATTAGAGTGTCTTGCACTACAAGTCTGTAAAAGGTCGCAGCCAAGGTAACCTCAGAACAGATTAATAGAAGAGTGTCTTACTTTAAGATGATCTCTCTAGGTGGTCAGAGAAGCAGTCTCAGTGTAGTTCTTAAGCCTCTAAGATTCTGCTTGCTTGCTTTCAGCAGAGTGTAAGACTGCAGCCAGTTTCTTGAGAGGAAACTGATCCAGTTCTAGGATGCAACATGGTCTAAATGAATTGCTGTGCAGAAACCCTTGATTTATAGCTGGAGTCCTGCATCACCCTTGTGATGGACTGGAACCAGTTACCCGAGTTGGCACTACCAGCTCTTCTGTAGTGGGCTTGTCTGCGGTGCATCAGCAGGTCAGCTGCCTGACATCACAGATAAGAAATGACATTCACTTGCCAGAAGTCCACACAGGATTAGGTGATGCCATTAAGTTTTGCTGAAGGGCTCCTGGTCTGCACCATGCAAGCTAGTCATTTTGGCAGTGGAACCTAGTAAGAAATTCTTCTCCCTGAAAGACAAACTGAGAGTGTGATGCAGAAGCCCAAATGGAGGCATCCAAGTGCCTCTGGAGTGCACTTATCTGTATCCATCTTCTGCTGCAGAAGGGCATGGGTGCTCCACAGGCTCAGGAGGTCCCGTGGTGTAGCTGCCAGCCCCATGAAGACATTTTGGCTACTCTAGGTCATCTCCAAGGAAACTATGCACCTACTATAGGTATGCTTATCATATACAGGCATAGGCCAGCTATGTCTGTATGTAACTGGTTGGTTGGCTGAATCACTTTGAAAGCTGCTGGTCTGTATTGACCAGAGCTCTGTTTATCTAATGGACTATTACACCCCTTGTTATCTTTTGGCACACATCTCTGTGTAAACAACTAAATTTGGGTGTTTCTTTCCAAACTTGATCCTGCCCCTAATGTCTCTGAGCATCCATATTTCTGTTGGGAAGGTGTGCTACAGACTGCCTTTGACAACAGATGTGTAAATGGACATTTCTGACCCGAGAGCACACATCTCCTGTCTTGAACTTCCAGAATTGCTAAACCTGTGCCAGATGCAGGACATGACTTAGTGTACTCAGAGTAGGTACAACCCTGCCAAAGCTGTGTGATTTTCTTCTCTGGGGCATTAAACAGAGACAGAGACTGACATCCTTCTGAAGCCTGAGAGGGCTTCTCATTTGGGGTATTTATGTCCTGAGGCAGCTAAACTGTAGATGCTAAAGCCTGAGCTAATCACACAATACTCCTTGTGTATTCCAGTAGAGAAAAATAGGAACCTCCAGAGTATAATCCATATCATCCTAAAACAGGCATTTTAAATATGTAAGCTAAATCACAGTATTGTTTGTATCTACTGATTATAAAGGGAGCCAAGATCTAGTCAAACGCAGGTTTAGACATCAGACTTTCATGACATGACCCAGTCCCACACTCTTGAGGTTTTCTGAAAATACTGACTTTTGGGTACCCAGCTCCCATAGGAACAGAGAGAGCATCCAACTGAGCTGGTGGTGAGCATCCCTTTCCCTGGCATGAAGAATATCTGTAATCAGGTCATATCATGTAATACACTTCCACTGAGGGACAGAGAGGACTCTTGTTTCACTGTCTGTTGCTAGGTATGCAGAACTCAAGAGTACAAATCTCTTTAGGAAGAGACAGGGCTTTAACCTTCCTGTCACATCCTATTGAATTTCTTATGCATAAGATCAAAATGATAAGGAGACAAACAAGAAAACTGCCTCCTCCTTGGTCTCTAAATGAATAGCCAGCCTTTGGCTCTCTGATGAACAGAGAAGTATGAAGGGCTATAAGGAGATCATAGCATCATACTACCCTGGTATGTCATTTGCTGTGCTTTACTTCCTCACCTAAACACAGCAGAAGTTGTGCAGAGCCCCTTCTCCATCCATAATGAATAGTAAATAATGAATCCCATTCTGCTCTGCTTGGGTTAAAGGGTCTCACTTTAAGGTGACACAGTCAGAGCATCCCCTGGGAGTGCAGCCAAGCAGTGCCAGCATGGAGCCATCACAAGTTTGACCCACCTCTGTCAGCTGAAAGTGGAACATGCACAAGCAGTAACACTTGAGTTTGACTAGACTAGGAGCTCATGCTGTCCCTAGAAAAGATATTGCCAATAAACCACTATTTCAAGACCACAGACTCTGCTTGTTCTTTCTTAGCTGAGTTTTTACATGACTGTGTGAATTTATGTAGCCGTGATGGTGCAACACAGTTATTTCAAAGATCTAATTGACGTCAAGATTGATGTGATTCATAGGAGTTATAGGATCCCTACCAGTGAAAAAAAGTCCAGATTAAATGATATGCATTTGTGCAGTTCTATAGTTTGCTTCTTGGCAGATGATTGTGGATTTCATACACTTCATCAAGGATAATTTGAAAGTGCCTAAAGTCACTGTTCTTTGACAAACTCTTCAGCAGTTAGTTCCAGCCAGAGGTTGGCACAAGACCAAATTACACAAGTGGGACAACTGCAGGCACCAACTCTGCCACCACCTGCTTTTCATCCTTTTTCATATCATGCTTTCTACATCATCTGTAGAAAACCTATATAAACACATAAACTATGGGAAGAAGTTCATCAGGGAAGCCATTTTTAATTAGGTCACTGATGCTCCACAGGGCTTTTAGCTTGCGATTAAGGCAAAGATGCATAGACTGAGATACAAAAGCAAGCAAACACACACAACCAGAAAGAGAAACCACCAACAATGCTGGCTTTCATGTACTTCTCACAGGCCCAGTGATTTTTAAAACCATTTGGATTAGTTCACTTAGTTAAACTACTCTGCACAGCTTTAAAACACAGGTCCACATCAGCCCTGCCTGTTAGTCTTTGATGGCACCTCAAAGCAACCCTTCCCCATGCCTGCCAATCTCTGTGTGACTTCAGGGTGGCCAGGCTGGAGGGAGATGGTGGCAGAGTTGAGGAATTCAACTGCTTTGGAGTCATGAAGAGCAAGACATGGCCCACAGTCTGTGATCTGAGATGGGACCGAAGCATGTTATACCTTACACAATGTGATCCTCATAGGAAACTGTCAGCAGTTGGTGCACACATATTCTGGAATGAGTGATTTTTTTTTTTCCCTACCTATCTTGTTGCTCCTGTAATATTCCCTATCACAGATTTTCTTAGATCACCACAGGACAGCCTCATCATAATGCTATTGTGTTCTTCTATTCTGAAGAAAACATGTTAGTAGAGCCTGCAAAAGCCTCTCCCTGTTTATCTCTGTGGTGCCATCAGTATATTAAGTGTGCTTGCCATCCCAACAGAGCATGCAAGATGGTAAGTTTAAAGGGATGAAATTCTGCTTCTAGTGACACAGAGAACTAAGAAGGGATAGGGATGATCTTTTCCCGATATGACAAATCTGAGTTATGTGTTAACAAATAATGTAACAAATGTTCACTTTAGGAATCTGATGCAGTGAACAAAATTATCTGAATACAAGTGAGCATGTGCACTATGGCAGAATTAGCCCATTTCATTTTGTAACATGCCCTATTACAGCGTGAAGCTGCCTGGCAGCTGGGATACAAGCAGCCTTTGACATGCTCAGGAAAGACATTGCCACACTTTCACACTGTTGTTTGACGAGGCTGAATGAACCATCCAAATGGGCTCACTTCTGTCCTGAATGAAGAGATGAGTAAATAAGCACATCAACGTCCTTTTGCATGTGGCAAAGTGGGCCAGCAAAATATTGGTGGTAATGTGCTAAAATACTGTGAATGCTTTGTACTTTTTTTTTACTGCTCTGTATGAACTCTCTGCTTTCTTACATCATAATTAGAGGGTTGCTTGCAGCTGTGCTTGGGAGGAGTAAATTTTTCAAAAGAAAAAAACCCACCTAGGTGAGCTGGGAATTCCAAGATTTGGGGAGGAACAAGGGAGTACAAATTACCTGTTGATCAATAGCATTGTTAAAAATACTAAAAGCAAAACTAAAAAAGCCCACATTGTCACCATAATTACAGATGAAATCAGAACAGTGGATAAAGCTGTTAAGATACTTTGTCAAACGTTACATTTGTTACATTAGAGCATTACAAAACAAAACACAAACCAGGACATGGACAAAAGAGCACAGCCAAATTCAGACTCAGCAGGCAGAGCTGAGGACAGACAAAAAAAGAAAAGGACTGATCCAGGCTAGGGACTGGAAGCAAGGGACAGTTTCCTTGTGGAGTAAATGCAGCTTGCTAAGGGGACAGGAGGATCCTTACCAAGAGGCTAAGAACAACTAAACAATATATACTTGTGTCACTATTGTCATAACAAAAAAAAAAATCCCCATACTACAGCAGAAATGTTTGGCTAACAAGAAAAGAGGCAATTTTTCTTCTTGATATTGATGCTGAAAAGGAAAAAGCCCCATTGTTTTTTCTTAACACCATTAAAGCAATGGCATTTCCTGGCTTGTGATGTTTGTGGTGGTATTTCCTTGTGGCGGGAGGCTACAAGTTAAGAACAGGAGGTACTGTTAACATCATATGGAACACAGGAGAAAAAAATGCATGATGCAAGTTTGTGTTCATTAAATGAATTCTTCAAAGGAAACAAGATAAAAAATAAAGACTGCCAGCCTTGCATGAGTAATAATATTGAGTGTTCTGGATGGGTTTTTTGGGAGCTGGTTCAAACTCTGACACAAGCAATTCACTCTCATGCAGGTGCTTGCTCTTTCTAGAATGCAATGATCATCTCCCTGTTCTGCTTCAGATGAAAACAATGATTCATTTCTGTATTACATTTCTATGAAATTTGTCACCCTCTAACACCACTCATAGCTATCCTTAAGCAGGGAAATACTTGACAGGTCTGAGGCGTGCCAGAGTGAAAAATAAAGCACCTGTGGTAATGTAAACATCATGTTAGGGCTAAAAAGATAGAATAGGAA
This sequence comes from Edolisoma coerulescens, assembly GCA_013397115.1. Classification (NCBI taxonomy): domain Eukaryota; kingdom Metazoa; phylum Chordata; class Aves; order Passeriformes; family Campephagidae; genus Edolisoma; species Edolisoma coerulescens. Next base: position 841,339 of record VWZW01001018.1, read on the forward strand.
CAGCCCTTTTCAGCTCCGTGTGTTTGAGCAGACACAGCAGTGGGACGTGTATCTAACTGCTTTGCTGTGTTCTTTCATTTACATTACAAAGGGATGTTTTTGGCAGAAAGTCAGTGTAAGCAGCATTCATTATTCCTTTAAGGGGCTTGATAATTCAGTATGTTAATATGCTGCAGGCTGTCAATGCTGTCAACCATCCACCAAGAGATAAATTAAACTTTGTTCCAGCATCAGTGTTTCTGCATGCAGTCCTGAGATTAAATGGGATTGGAGATCTGACTATGGGGTGAGAACTAGTGATGGTTGATATGTTTGTGAGACATTTTGGGTGAGGCAAAAACCACCAGAAACTGAATAAAACATGTGAAAGTAGTCATCATTAGGTCAGGGGGTATGAAAATTACAGAAAATGAGAAAAGTGATTCAATCTGACAAAAAACCCCAAAACAACACAACAAAAATCACCACCACCACCACCACCAAAATGATTTAAGCACAAACCAACCCTCAAGTATATCTTTGACATCTGGCTCAAATATTGAAAGGAGAAGTGAGTTTCTCATGCAGCTTTGGGTATGTCTAAAGGGTTGCTCAGAGTACCCTTACAGTCAGGGGCGAGAAAGTGAAACTTTAATCCTTAAATAGCCATTTAAACTTCGTCTGATGAAGTACCTCTTTCTTTGTCTACTTTATAAAGGGAGCACAACTGACTTACCTCCATACAGACAGAAACACTGAAGATATCTAAAGACACCCAAGAAGTGATTCATCTTCAGCACCTAGAAGCATTTTAATTTACATGAGCTTATTCTGCTTGGCCATCTGACAAACGACTGACAAACTGGCTGCTTTAAAAGACTCTTGAAAATCTCGTTCCTGCCAGGCAGGAAGGTCCACACTGCAGTGGTGTCACATGGAAGTCACAGTGTAACTCTCAGCACGCAACTTTTCTGCAATGAAGTAGCTGCTGAGTCTCCACAGACTTGCTCTATGGGGAGTGAAGAAAGGGGGAGACTGCTACAGCAATAGATTCAGAACTGTAATCAGACATCAGTGCTTTGAGGCTGCATCTGTATTAGTATTTTGGCCTGGATCAGAAGAGAGCAGAGCTTTTAAAGATAAGTTCCCAATTCTTCCACCTTCTGAGCTTTGGTTCATATTACTCATTCACACAGTCTCAGGGAACATAAACTTTATTTGGTTTAGATCAAATAAACTGGAAGATGGAGTCCAGGAGTGTACCCAATACACTTCAAATGCAATGGGCATTCAGTCCATGGGACCAGATTAGGATTATTCTGAAGAAAAAAAAAAATCACTAAGTTTAGTAGTGTGGGTGTCAGATTCTCAGAACTGTTTTGTTCTTCAGGTCTGCCACTGGCTTGCACTACTTGCTAATGTATCCCAAAGTGAAGAGGATCCTGGAAGATTCCATTGCTCCATTAACCACTGGAGGAGTTTAGAAAGATGAGATAGCTGAATTAGTGTACTCAAAAGCGAATGAAACAAATAACCACCAATTGGATGGTGGACTAGTTTTCCAAAACTCAATATTTTAACAAAGGAAACATTCATTAAACAAAGGCAGAAACAAGTTTGGCACAAGGCATAAGGTAGTGAATTAACTACTGTTGATTACCTCTATCTATCAGATATGGTCAGTAAATTCAAAATACAAATTGGGCTTTTGTTTACAGCAGTAGCTTCAGGGCTTCATCCAAGCATAAACTGTAGTAAACTAACCATGATTTTATTACCTACCAGTTAACTTTTAATGGCTGCAAGAGAATAGGACAAACTGCAAAACAAAGCACCAAGACCATTTCCAGCAGTACTGACCTAGCTGCCTTATCCACAGACTGCAGGTTGTACCTGCTCCAAATGGAGCCTTATCTATAAGCTGCAGTCTCTTCAGGGTTATACCTGTTGTGGCACAGACTTAGCCATGGTCACAGTCCTTCAGAAGAAACCTTCTCCAGCATAGCCTTACCCATGGCTGCAGTCCCTGCGGCGGTGTAGCTGCTCTCTTGTGGGCTTGCCCATGGCCACATGCTTTGAGGTGTTCCAGCATGGCCTCTTGTACTGCTCCTGATGCTTCAAGGTGTACCTGCTGTGGCCACCTGGGGACTGGCTGCCTCAGGGCAGACCTCTGTGTCACATCCCCTGCCACCTGGCTGCCCATACAAGAAAACAAAATCAGGTTCACAGCCCACATCCGTATGAGAGCTCTGCTGGAGTAGGGATGTTCGAGAAACTGAGTGGTCATTGCAATAAGGCTGGAAACATCTACCACGTAGAAGGGAGAGGTGCTTCACTCTCCCCAAAAAGCAGCTGAGGAGAGCAAGAACTGCTGCTGCTTCGTAACATGGTTCTCTAGAGACTGTGAGGCAGTGATGCAAGGGCAAGTACCAGGCTTGGCTTCAGGACAGCACTTTTATCGTAGGTTTCCTAGGCAAGGCAAAACAAAGTGGCAAACAACACAGCAGCAAAAGCAGAAAGCAGCCATTGACACACCCTGGAATTCAATGTACAGCAAGAAAGGGAGAAAGTAATGGAGCAGGTAAAGGAGAAAATATGCCATCATCAGAGCTAGGAAGAGCAAGTACTAGCCTGCCAAGTAACAGCTAAATATCTGTAACAGCTGTAAGCTCAGTCTAGCACACTCTGATCAAATCTGTCATCTTAAACCCCTCAAGCCCCACCACATCAGGTGCCAAAAAGGACTGTGGTGGGCTGACCCTGGCCAGCAGCCAAGCACCCACACAGCTGCTTGCTCACTCCGCCACTCCAGAAGGGCAGAGGGAGAAAACAGGAAGAACAAAACTGAGACAACTCATGGGCTGAGATAAAGATTGTTTTAAAGGTAAAGAAGAAATGAAAAAAACCCAAATCAACCAAAGGAAGTTAGTCTGTCACAACCTGCCATAGTCAGACTGATGCCCAGCCAGTCTCTGAACACTGGCCACCTAAGAAGCCACCCCCTGTCCTTTTTTCTTCCTCTACCCTAGTTTGTATTACTAAGCAAGATGCTATATGGTGTGGAACATCCCTTTGGCCAGTTTGTGTCAGCTGTCCTGGCTGTGTCCCCCACCTCCTCACTGGTGGACAGAGTGGAAAAAAGAAAACCGGAAGGAGGCTGAGCAAGCACTTACTAATCGATGACCCATTGAAGTGTCACCAACACTGCCTTAGCCACAAACCCAAAACACAGCACCACGTGAAGTGCTAAGAATTAAATTAACTTCATCCCTGCTACTGCTCCAAGTGATCATTACAAGAATTGCTTCACATGACATCTATGAGTGCCTTCATTGCTTCACCAGCTTTAAGGTCTTTCTCATGCAATTTGCATACTTTTGAGGAAGTTAAAAAACCCTTCGTCTTTCCTGTTAACAAATAGACACTTTTATTCTCGGGAAGGAAAAAATTCATATTTGGCATAACTACTTCTTTTAGAATCTTTGTTCAGGCACTGAAACAGGCTGGCCAAGGGAATGGCTGAGTCACCATTCCTAGAGGTGTTTCAAAGATGTGTAGATGTGGCATTGAGTGACACGGTTTAGTGGTGGACTTGGCAGTGCTGGGTTAATGGTTGGATTCAATAATCTTACAGGCCTTTTCCAACTGAAATGATTCTAATAATTCTGATTTTTAAAAATTGATTTGGCATGTTTCCATAGTTACACTGGTGTGAGGTTTTTTTTAAAGATAAGTAAAGTCTTTCAATCCTTCATAGTTTAATCTGAGTATGTGTTGAAATTGAGTTTTTCTGAGTAGGCTACTCCAAGCTAAATTCTAGCAAAGCTGCTACTAAAGGATCAAAACATCTTTTACTTAAAAAAAAAACCCCAAAACCCAACAAAACACACAAATCCAACAACAACAAAAAAAACCCCCAAAACCCAAACACTAAAACAACCTTTCTGAAGTACATTTGAACACAGCTGTCTCATTAGTGGTTTGCTCTGTAAAGCAGGTGTATCAAAGAAAAAGTTGTAGAACAACTCCAACTTTATAACTATAAAATTGAAACGTTGTTGCACTGATTTTCTGACATAGCATAAAAACACCAGAAAGGATAAACATAGCATTCTTCATGGGACCACAAAAATTTAATTTTTGCATACTCTGTACAAGACCAAAGGGACACAATTCAATACATTTCTTAATAACTAATGTTCTTTAAAATTTAAAATCAATCTTTGTGATTTTCGTTCCAAAGCATCCCTACTTTCCTCAAATATAATCAGACATTAATACTCTTGTATTTTTTCTGCATGGTAATAGAGACAGTTCTGGTCCTTCATGGGTATCTCAGCTTATATGGCTTCACACACTAATGTAATGCTGCTTCTTCATTCTCTAACTCATCCTATTCATTTGCAAAGGAAATATACATTAAAATAAGAAAGAATTTTTTTACTGGAAGCATTTATTTTATCCAAGAGTGGAGACAGATAAAAAAATTAAGTGATACAACAATTTAGAAAAATCATACAGGTTCAGCTGTGAACAAAAGTCACATCCTTCCTTATGTCTACTTTTCATAAAAGCAGCATCACTCCCATTCTCCCTGTAAATGAACCAGTCGCTGCTTGCATTAAACTAATGTCCAGAGGTTCCAATCAAGGACTTATTGTTCCGTGTCCCTGTACAAAGCCATGGCAAGCTACTTCCCTTACCTTGAGTGATACACTTGGGATCTCAGCTCATGTAGGCACTGCTGCAAGTCACATAGCATATGGCAGTACAACAGCACTGTTCACCTGCAAAACTAGCTCAAAACTAAGACAAAATGCAACCAAGTGATGTGAAAATTGAACATAAAGAGCATGCCAGGGTGGATGAGATGGGTAATGCTGAGAAAGTGATGTGCCTTCACTTTGGTGGGCTGCAAGCAGATGGTGCAGGACTCAGGCACGGATCACTTGGTTTCCTAGCCCCAAGGTTTACCTTGGGGTCCCATCAGGCAGAGGTCTGTGAAATACCATCACCCATCCTGTGCAAGGCTATTCCCCTGCAACACACGAAGTGCACATCAGTACCAGAGTCCTGCCCTGAGGGCACAGAGTCCGGCAGCAGAGCTGATCCCTGCTTCTCCAGATGCAGGTGTGTTTGCCTGCTGCCAAGGCAGAAGGTTTGCACCCAGGCTGGCACCAGCACAGGCTACAGAAATGCCCACAGCACTGCCCCCTGAGGGCTAGCTCCCGCTGTACCTATTCCCTGCAAAGCTGAGTCACTGGGTACAAAGACAGTGTTCAGTTTGATGTGACACACCTGACGAGGCATTCAAAACAAGAATACCGCATTGACAAGCTGTTCGGGTAAATGGTAACGTAAAGAATTCAACTGAGAACATGCTGTGTGGGATCTCTGCCTACTCGGCCCAGCTAGTGAAAATCAGCTTTCTTCCACTCCCATATTGAGTTCTTTGTCCCCACTATGATGTTAACTCTGCATGTATCTAGGCTGAGCATCCCTCCAACACTAAGCCATTTTTTCAGCTGCTACTTGAGGTTACCCAAATGAAAATTGTACACCCCCATGTTCACAGGCTCTAATCAGACATCTTCAGTGTTAGCAGGGAGGAGGGCTGTGGTTCAGTTGCTCGAGTTCAGGTGTCTGGCAACATCTGAGATATCCAGGGGAATCCAGGTTATATCACAGTCAATGACAACCTAATCAAGACAGCTCAGGAGGCCTGAAAAGCACTTGCCCCATTGCAGGCATGTGACGGCTAGTTAGCTGAGGCTCTCTGTCTCACTGAAATGGGAGTACACATCAGTAGCAAGGCTGTAGACTCCTACACTAAGGCATCATTGTTGCCTAATTTTTACTTTTGTGGCAGTGCATTGATTTGTAGGAGGGTCACGGCAATTACAGCAGTGAGTTATTCACACAAGAACCACACTGCAAATAGGTATCACTAAAAGAATAAAGAAAATCTAACCTTTCCTTACATACTAGAAATGTTACAAAACAGTATTCCGTTTTTTTTTTATGACAGCTCAATGACACTGTTTGTGTTGTATCTCTGTATTGAAATGCTCCAAAGTCATAAAGCCTCAAAAATTCAACTGAAGTTTGACAGTTGCTAAGCTAAGGTTGGCATTATCCTGACCCAGGCTGACTGTATTCCCTGATGCATCTATACCCATCTGCTATTTTCCTTCTGTTGTGCCAAGATTATCCATCATTTGGGGCAGGGGAATACCTTTTATTTTGTGTCTGTTCAGGACTAAGGAATAGGTGCTACAAGAATACAAATCATCAGTACCACAGTGCCTGCAATGATTTATTCTCCCCCCTGCCTTGCCTTGTCTGCAGGAGACCTGAAATCCTTGCATGCTTTTTATGAAGGGGCTTGTACTTTTTTAACACTTGCATCTCCAATAGCTGGTGAAAACAATTCAGGATAATCAATCTATTAGGATTTATGGCTAAACATCAACACACTCAGCAGAAGCAGAACAACCGGTTATTTTCTTTAGATCAGGGACAGGTGGTGTCAGCTGCTCCTGTCAACCAAAACCATTTAAAGGGGTGATAGGTATGTGATTGAGCAAACCAGGGGCAGGTTTTGCTCATGGTTTGAGCAGCTATGCCAGGAAACAGGCTGAAGAAGTAGAAGAAACTGGACTTCCACTGCAGAAGCTTCCTGCTGGTATTTGTAAAATAATTACATCAGTAATTCTGCAAGAAGGAATCTCTCACAAATCTGTTCTTGCTAAGGAAAGTGCAGTAGCTATGGTTACCCAGCAAACAGGGAGAGGAGGCAAAGCTGAACCACTGCTCTGGGCACTGTACACCATTTTTAACATCAAAAGCCTAGTTTTAGCTTTCCAAATAGAACCATGAGAACAGCCACCCACATTCCCCATTACAGTGTGTTTGCATATATAACTGTGTGGCTATGCATGTGTGGGTATATATATAGATCTATAGTAGGATGACAGGATGACAAAGAGAACAAAAAAAGAGTCAGCTTTTAGATCATCATACAACTATGAAGTTTGCAACGTACTCATACACAACAATATTGTACACTTGGTTAGTCAGCCTAGGGCCAGCACCACAGGACTTTCCCCAGCAAACTTCTGCCTGCTACAAGGAGGAAATGTCTTTAAGTTTCTTCATTTGCCTCTGAGGATTGCTCAAGAACTACAGGAAATTCCCTGTAAAGGAACTATGTCTACATTGTAGACTTAATGCAAACATTCTAGAAAAGTTTCAATTAACCTTATTAAGGGTAATGTGCATAAATACTACTGTAGTGTAGCAGCAATGTGGAACTTAGCATATGCCATGGCCTGCCCTGAGAAACTGGGTAAATATTTAAGCAACTAGTCCACATTGAATTTCACATAAAACGGCTTCACGTAGTCATCAAGCTCACAAATGGGTGCTTGAGAGAGGGTGGGGATAGTTTAGTGGGCTGTAGCCCTGCTCATATAGTGGATTTCCCAGGCATGGATTGAGACCTGGCTAGCTACCTTCATATTTTCAATGGAAATGTCTTAAGGCGGTCCCTATCTACCTGCTAGAAGTCTTCTCCTAAGCGGCAGGAGAAGGGCCTGCTTCACCTCCTTCCCCCCTGCTGTCCCACAGGCAGTGCCTAGACGCTCGCTGTGGTGCAGTCCCTGACACACCAACAGACAAAGGACCCTGCACACTTGAGTTCCTGGGCTGTTCCTGTGCCTGGCTGTGCCTTAGTGCACAGCTGCAGTCTAATCATGGTTTCATTAGCAGACCATGTAGGTGTACACTGCGGCTGCAGTTCAAATCAGCCACCAAGGTTTGCTCTTCAGCTATGACGAAGAAGTAGGCACCATCATCTCACTCGGCTCAGGCATCTCCTCATCACAAAACCCTTTTTGCATTACTAAGCTAGCTGTCTAGACTCCTTCTGCAGACTAGCTAAGATCTCTAAAGTTAGGTGGAATTAATTTCATCCCTTGCATCCCCATACATGCAGTTTCCTGAACGTGGAACAGGCTGCTACCAGTTCATCTTTATGAGTCTCTTCTTCAAGAGGACAACAGGACAGCTGTGGTTGTTTGGTAACAGAGCAGAGCCCTCTGCTTTGACACCAACTTCTAGATTAAACAGTGTCTAATACTTCTGAGACACCCAGGAGTCCAGACAGGGCTTGCAGATGACATGAGACTTCTGCGACACGAGTGTCCTTTTGGAACAGTAACTAGGAACCAGGAGGACAGCACATGGGAATCTTGGCTAGCACTGGGCACCTAATCATGTCTGCCTGAGAGCTGGGGGTGTGAAATACCTGTGAAGTCAAGGCAGACATAGTCAATAGACCCCTGATTCAGCTTGATCCACAACAGACACCATTGTAACCAGAACACCCACATAAGGCTGGTAGGTAGGACACAGGATTTAACAGATACTTCTGGAGCAGCAGCTGGAGGCTAGGCAGGATATGTAGTAAAAAACTATGCTTGAGCATCTGAACTGAACCCAGTCAGAGATTCTTGTTGTTTCTGTAGGCTAGTACTGGAAAGTCACAGTAATTCAGAAGAAATTAAATAGAATCTGTATCAACTTTCATCCACCCATTTCCAAGAAATAGTAAAATGTAGTCTTCTAATTTTTTCTTCTGTAAGGTCTTTCCAGACACTAGAGGCAGTCTTAAGTGTAGTTACAGCTACACAGGGCTGGTCAGTTTTGAACCAGAAGCAAGAAGCCAGACAGACCAGGGGCTGCATTTGCTTGTGCTGGACAAGCAAGACACATCTTTGTCATGGGTAGGATGAACATAGTTTTAATACTTATTTTAAAGACACGAGGCTTAAATCACTTGCATTTGAAAATTTAGATAAAACAACAGACATTCAGTTTTAGGGCAGGAGCTCTTTCCAGAAGACTTCAGTTTCTAGCTTCTTTCAACATGATCACAGGCAGAACTTAGTTGTAATACAAACAAGATTATGGGAATTCAAACCCTGTTTCTTTCCACCTACGAAAAGGATAAGGTTTCCTATATCCACACAAGTACACAGACCTCCTGCACTCATACAGAAGGGAAACTTTTTCTATGCTATAACTAGTTATAAAGCAAACCGAAGATTTAAGAGAAGAATTCAGAGTAAAAAACAACACAACAGACATTGATAAGGAGTTTTATCTTAACCAACAGAGCCCAAGAAAAATGAATCACAGAAACTCTCTCATCTTGAGAAATTTATGCATTTTGTAATCCCCAAAGGAAACAATTGCATCAGATAAAAATCTTTAGACCAAAATTAAAAAGAATAAAGCTGACAGAACTGCCTGAAATACATATTTTAGCAGAGAGTTATTAGAAAGTCAGCATAAATTGCCTCTTAATAATACTCATCATGTATCTATTGTCAGTAAATCCAAGCAACCCTGGTTTTATATACCTCTATAGACATTATTTTATTGCGTACTTGCTTAGTAAATTTAAACTAGGTATATTGGCAATGTGTTTAGACTGTCATCTGAAAAAGGTAAACTTCCATCACTCATTATGAGCCTGCTTTAAAATATCCAGTGCTTGGAGCTAAAGGCATGACTTTGCAAAGCTCAAATTATTTGTCAAACCATTCAAAAGATCCATCTTCAGAATATTTTTTAGTCATGTTGCAGGCATCTCAGTAACTCTGTCTCTGCACTTATGAGTTTTAACCAGTGGTAGTCAAGATCTTAGTGAGGAAGCAGTGATAGACCTTTAATCCTCATCACTTCCACTTTTAATTTTAACAGAGTATCTACAAATCTGAGCTTAACAGAAGATCTATATACACTAGCAGGTAATGACTTAGCAATATTGTACGTAAAAACTATAGTGAACAAATCAAATAGGCAGCAATGTATTACTGAGCTAAGAGATAATTTCTGTCAAATTCCAGTTGTTACATCTTTGTTAACTGCTACATAACTTTTTCAGGCAAGAATATCCACTGAAAAACCCATGGTAGGATACCATCTCATAGAGTTATAGAATATCCTGAATTGGAAGACACCCACAAGGATCATGAAATCCCAACTCCTGGCCCTGCACAGATCCATCCCCAAGAGTCACAGCATGTGCCTGAGTGCATTGTCCAAATGCTTCTTCAACTCTGCCAGGCTGGTGCTGTGACCACTTCCCTGGGGAGCCTGTTCCAGTGCCCAGCCACCCTCTGNCCCTCAAGGTGAGGCCGCCCCAGTGCAGAGCAGAGCGGGACAATCCCCTCCCTTGCCCGGCTGGCGATGCTGTGCCTGATGCCCCCCAGGACAGGGTTGGCCCTCCTGGGTGCCAGGGCACTGCTGACTTATGTTCAGCTTGCCATCGACCAGGACTCCCAGGTCCCTTTCCGTGCTCTCCAGCAGCTTGTTCCCCAGCACAAATGCACATCCAGGGTTGCCCCATCCCAAGAGCAGATGTTAAAACTTCACACGGTTGTTGACTGCCCATTTCTCTAATTTGTCAAGGTCTCCCTGCAGGGCCTCCCAGACTCCAAGTCAACAGTTCCTCCCAATTCTGTATTGCCAGCAAACTTACTTAGCATTCCCTCAAATCCTGCATCCACTTGGTATACAAACTGTATGTAAGAGGCTTTGGAAATATATTTAGTATTCTAAACTTTTCAGTTACTAGCAATTCAAGCAAATGCTTTAGAAGTTAAGAATCTCTGAATCCCATAATCCCCTGGATCTTCCAGTTCCCTGAGGAATAGATGGATAAGCCTGGACTTCTTCCCAGCCCCATTCTTGCTAAAGAATGAACGGCATTAACATTACCAAAGCAGGATGTGAGGAAACATGCAATACCTCCCATCAGGCATTATGAAATCCAATGTCAAATGTCACAAAATTTTCCAAGCTATTTCACAGTGTTTTAACAAGCAGAAGAAAAATTAATTCAGTGTTTAAAAATTAAACACTCAAGTAGTCATTGTAATTAGTATTAAAATAGGATGGAGAACTCATGTGAAGTCTAACAATAGGCTTTTATATGCCAGTAACACACAGTAAATTACTTTTAAAAGACAGTTATTATTTCAAATGCTCAAAAATTTCTGACAAGGGACTAATTAATAACATTATATTGCTGGTCTTAGTAAAATGGACACTATTGTCTTCTAAAGTCTAATTTTGAAATTATTGTGAAATCTCAGATGCATTATGTTGTCTGATTTAAACTATATTTAACACTGCTTTGTTATTTAAAAATACAATTTGAAAGTAAGATAACAAGAACTAAATTTATTTGGCCTAAAGGGAAAATAATTAAAGGAAAGAGCTAAATAACTATATAGATATTCAAAGGGAAAAAATGATTGAAAGGAAGAGAAATATTTTCACTGGGATTAGTTGCGTTAGTGTCAAGGGCTGAAGCTGAAACTAAAAAAAAGAATTTAAGCTCTGTATTAGGAAAAAGTGTTTTTGAAGACACTAAGGTTGACTGGACAGAGAGGAAACAGACTGCTTTTCAAGTGAATCAGCTTGATCCCCTTCCCTTCCTCTCTCCTAGGCAGTTAGAGGGGTTTCTCAAAGAGAAAACAGTTGGTGCCCCTTATCTTTTCATGAGTCACTAAAGTTACTTGAATTGTTGAAACATTACAGGATCAAAAATTCTCAAGAGCTTCTCTCCTCTAGTTTCACCCACTTCATGGACACCATGAACCAATGGAGAGAGGAGATCTTAGCTTCTAGATAACTTGCAGGAAGGTGTGTGGTCAGATGAGGAACGTAATGGAAACACTGTGTGGTACCTACAAATGTTCTTGGCCAGTGCCGACTCTGAACCCGCATGACAGAAGGCAGGTGGTATCCTGCACATCAGAGCCATAAAGGTACTACTGTAGAGAAGACTTTGAGAAAACAAATCACTGGTCATGACTATAAACTCAGTCCCTAAGTGGTGGAGAGATATTCAAGATGGCATGATATCAGAACTATTCTTTAGCTTATACAGAAACACCCACAGATAATCCTCAGGGCATTCGTTTTCATTTTCTGAGATGAACAAGATTGTGCCTGCATATATGGCTACAAATTAATAATTGGGTCATTCTCTCATAAACACAACACAGTAAAATCTGCTGTATTCATTTATTTGATTTGACTGAATACCATATTACTAGAAGGCCCACCGGGAAAACAGAAAATACTGCATACGTAATGACTTCATTTTTCTCTATTTTCTGCGAGTCTCCTGATTTCAGGAGAAAAGGAAAAGAGAGAGGAAAAGAGAGAGGAAAAGAGAGAGGAAAAGAGAAACTACAATGCCATGATTTTTTCTTCTACTTTGCATCCTTTGGTATTGCTTTGTTAAAATTTATGTTAGCTCTTACACAGACAGGGTCTTCTTTTAAGTCTGCCTTCAGCTGTGGTCAGATGACTTTGCAACAGACTTGGCTGATCCTGTTGACAGTGGGTTTTTTTGTTCGTTTGTTTTGTTTTGGGGTTTGTTGTTTTGTTTCTTGTTTTTAAAGTTGTTAATAGTGACACACAAACCCCCCCCTCCTGGCTGGAGATTATCACCTGGCACCAGTGGCTTGGTTGCAAACTTCTGAGCACACCTAATCCTTGCATTCTCTTCACTGCCTCACACAGGTCTCCAGCTCTATCATAAATACCATCGAAGGCTGCTTAAAAGAAATGGGTGCCTCAGAAAAGCTGCTCTGCTGGCTGAGGGGTTGGCAGCAGTTACCTCCAGCAGCAGACTGGTAACAACCAACAAGTAGGCAAGGCGGATCTCAGCATCAGAGCGATTTCCACATTGATCTGGATCACCAGAGGCCCCATGTCCAAAGAGGTTTGTATTATCAGAAATCAGACTTAGAGACTCATGCAATTAATTAGTCAAGCTCCTGTATATGGACAGATATCAAATCCACAATGAGTGTCTGTGGATTTTTATGCTTCTCTTCTACTTCCTTAACTACTTTAAGCATGATGTTTTGCTTGGGTTTCTTTGGTTTCTTATAGAACTTGCGCTTACCATAAGCAGAGATGAGGACTGTGCAGCAAGTTGTTGGCTATTCACAGGAGAGAAAAGCAGGGCTCATTCAATAAAAAGTGAAATTAAAACCCAATTCACTTTCTCCTCCAAAGTTATTAAATAATTGTTCTGAACTGTGACTTTTGACAAAAGAGGAATAAAAACATCTTTCTTAATGGAGACAACCAAAACACAGATAAATGGTGGTTGAGATAGAGCAGTAAATATATATTAAAGCAGTAAATCAATTTTTATTCAAAATTCACCCTAGTTCTCCATTCTACTCTTTACACCAGCTAGATTGAATTGCACACCAAAATCACTGTGTGTTTTATGTATTCTCTGAAAACTTTGGAGGTCAAAAATCTAAACATCACTAAGCTTCCTTTATAATGAATGCCCTTTCGGGGAGCATGCTTGAACAAGCTTCTTAGAATTACAAGCAATTCCCTACTTTCCATGAACTTTGGATCAAGACTACCTTGGCCACCATGTAACACCAAATGACTTAGTTCCCAATGCAACCTTGCAGTAAGTACCCACAACAAGGATTTACATCTAAACCCATACAGACTGCTGTGGCACATGACATGATTGCTCCCACAGGGAGATGCTACTTCCAAGCTGTGCTATCAAGAAATATTCCCTGCCTTTGGCATAATTGTTCAGTAAAATGCATTTTGTGTATGGAATAAAACAGAAATGCTGATGGGCCAGCTTTTATGGCTGCTGACACAAACTTTTTGAGCATAGCTGTATAAGATCTGCTGACACAAACCTTCTCCTTGAGAACAGCTGCGACTGCCTGCTGCTTTGGGGAGGGGATGGGGAATTCTTTTCTCCCTTTTTCTGCCTCCTGTGGTGAACTCCAAAATGCTAGCTGTGCTGATAGGGATGAAGTATCTACCAATAGCTGGTTATGATACAGATGCAAACACACAAAAGACAAAGTCAGTTCCTCTCCTGGCTTTATCCTCCATTTGTCTTTCAGATTATTTAATAATTCCACACTCAGCAGTATTTGAATAAGATGGACAGTTATCAAAAGTGCTCCAGCTAAAGCTGAACACAGCATTACGCCTATTCCTCTAAACTGATAAGCACTCGGGATAGGCAAAATTTCCACAAAGAATCAGATGCAAGGCAAGTTACTTGAAGGTTAGTGAGCATATTCACAGAGGACAAGTGCAGTTTGAGAGAGGGTAAGGCAGCAGCATCTCAGGCTCTGCATTTCAGAGCACAGCTAGCGTTTACGTGTTTTAAAAGATACTCAAGGAGCTTCCCAGCTCCCTGGTTCAGCACAAATAATTAAGAGCTTATGTCTCCCCTCATCAACAACAAAGTGCTTAAGGATATGCTTTAAAGCATTTTGCTGATTTAGGGCCTCAGTAGCTTGTTTGTGAGGATCTCAATGCTGACAACTCCCCCTTGAATGTAAAAGTGCATTTGGGTCTTGGAAGAGCTGATGTACATTGCAAAGTCTTTCCTAGCAGTTGCCACCATAGAAGCCTCATTGCTTAATTTAGATATCCTACAGCAATTACTGCCAAGCTGTACAGCAAGCATTGTGCAATTCCAGATAAACTTGACTTGTGAATGCTCATTTTATTGCTCCTACAGTTGCCTTAACACAGCACAAGGCCAATCTTCTGATTTCTAACCACCCTCTTACTTACACGTGTTTCAAGCTCAAGCTCACAGCTCAAGCAGAGCTTGTCACTCCCTCAGTAAGTCCATACTCAGGTGTGAAGGCCTAAAGTGCAGCACTCACCAGAAAAGTTTGATGCTGAGCAAAAGCTTGGAGCTTCCTGTTAGAGAAATTAAAAAAAAAAAAAAAAAGAAAAAAAAAACCCCACCAACCCCCCCCCCCCCCCCAAAACACCCAACTAAACAAACAAAAATCCCACCACAATCATGAGTTACAATAAAAAAAAAAAAAATCAGAGCTTGTTTTGTAAGACACACTAAGACCAGGGCGCTAAGCCTGAGACAAGCGTGCTTTCCCAGTGGCTGCCACAGAAGTTGTGTGCCAGCAGACATGAGGCACACACATAGAATTGCATTTCTGCATTCCTCCTCTCCACCCCATTCAAATGATAAAGATGATTAGACTTTAAATAGAATAGTCTCTGTACAGTGAAACCCTCTGTGTTGCAGGCAGAAATCAACACAATCACACTGCTCAACTCAGTTGGATGCAGACAGAAAGCCTAAGCAGACAGATGAAATACTGACTGCACTGACAGACTAGCCAGCACACTGTGCCTTCTTCTAACATAAATTAACAATCCTGACCTTTTCTTATAAGAAGTATAAAAAGTGAAGCCATCCACAGACCCCCAGCATTCTGTCTTTATTGCCCAATTATATACAGAAATTTTGATAGAAAAATTTATCTTGAATTTCAGCAAGATAAAAATAGGAAAGAAACTGTCATTGAAAGCTCCAGGCTAAAGAGTTGTCCACCACTTTTCCTCAAATAAAACATTTCTCTTTCCTGCATGAAAGGAATGATTTGGAGTCTCATCCCATTCTTAGAAAGCCATCTCAGATGGTATAATGCTATCATCTTGTCCTTTGTTGTCTTTCCTCAAGGAATTCTTCCAGAATGTAGTGGGACGGAGAAGGTAGTACTTGTGGGGTGACAAAAATGAATTGAAAAAAAGCTAGCAAGATGTATGGTGTGACAATCGCTAGCCTCTGTTGGCTGTGCAGCTTGCAGCTGAAGCTTCATCTGAAAACACAATCAAGTTTTACGCTTTCACCAGGCTGGAAGGTTTTGCCTCTCCCTGCCTCCAGAAACGGGGAGACGACTGGCAAAAAAGAAGTTCCTGAAATCTACAGACCAAATAGCAGCAATACTGAATTACACAGATGCTGGCATATAAAGGAGAATTTTACAAAAGCAAGTCTTGTCCCTTCTGCAAGCTGTTGTAAGCATCTCTGCCTCAAAATTCTCCAAAAATAGGCCAAATCTGCTATAATTCACAGACTAGCTAGCTGCAAAAAAAAAAAAAAAAAAAAATCAGACTGCCTTAACTATCTATTGCCTAGATCCTAAACAAGCAAGGAAACAAAGCGGAGTACAGCATTCACCTTGAAGCAAATCACTTTTCTCGTCCTGAAACAGAAAACAGGAGTTATTAAGCTAGGCCATGTCCCTGCTCATTAAAACTTGACCTTTATTACTAGATCATTACTTCCAATTATTGCCAGTTTCTTCTCAAGGCAGAGTAAGGCAGTTACCTCATGCATCTGAGCCAAAGGATGAGTCCCTTGGCAGATGAAGGTTGTGTGGTAGCTGGGCAATGGCAAAGGAGGCTGGCTGGCTGCACCTGATGGTACCTTGAGACAACAGGTCCCATAGACAACTGAGGAAACAATTTTATTTCTTTCAATTCCATGGAAAAAGATGCTTTTCAGCTGGATAGAGAACAGTGCTGAGGGAGAACAGCAAATTTGCATCCTACCAAACCAGTAGCAGCGCTGAAGAATGGTTTATTATTATTTTTTAACATGCCAGAGGCAGCAGGGGCAGCCCCTGCCCTTGTCAGTCCTGCAGTCTCCAGCAACAAAAAAATCCTCGAACATAGATCCATGTTATTAAACTTATTTTCTGCTCTTTTCTCACAGCCCCGCCTCTCGTCCCTTCACATCAGCCACCCTGGGGACCAGCAGGGACATGGACAGATCCTGTCCTACACCACAGCACTGGATGAACCTTACAGATGCTGCAGAGCTACCTCCAAAATACTACTCTGGAGGAGGACGTAGTTTAAAGGCACAATACCAGAAGGGTATAGCCCTGTCTGCTGAATGTTGATCTCCACAGGTCAGCATCAGCAAGGATCAAGTTGTACCTTTTGGCCTTTTGAAAAATGCCTCTCTACTTTGTGCATGACCAGCCCTTGACTGACTCTTTCCTCAGCCTTCCTTTCCCACATAAAAATTGTATCACAAGTGTAACTGGATACTTCCATATTTAAGGATATGAGAAATTAGGATGACTTAATTTGAAAAATATACTCTTCAAGCAGGCTAAATGTCACGGACTTCATAGTGAACAACAACTGTATTTGATTTCAAGACTCGCTTTCATTTTTGAATCAAGTAGGAGACACATGCATTTCAATCTCTCACATCCCACTTGAGTCCCAGAGCCTGTGCTGCAGGTCTGCCCTCTCTGTTCACACACAAACCACAGTCTGGATCCAAGCACATTTCTCAAAAATTCCTTCAAAGTAGAAGATATTTCCACAAAAAGACTTTGTTTTCAACAAACTGTCAAGAACTTGTCTCGGCCTAAAGTCTGTTAGTATTAAAGCAGAGGGCATTTCAAATACAATGGATGATACAAATATGAAACTATTTTTCAAAGCCCCCATTCTACTCACAGGAACATCGTGGAGAGCTGTTCAGAATAAGTCCATGAATAGTCAAGTCCCCAGAGCCAGGCAACAAAAAAGCCAATGGTCCTGCTTGAAAAAGTGAAGCTTTCTCCCCTGCTCACCTTTTGAAGTCTCAGTTCAAATTCTCTTTAGAAGAACAGACAACTAAAGAACCTTAGATTGCTAAGACATGTGAACTATCCCTACTGGTGACAGCCATATGCATTTTTCCATCTTTCTGGTTAATCTGAAGAGAAATGAAACCAGACAGTCCTGTGAAGTTTGTTTAAAGTTTAGCAAGGGTATTGGAGGGGAAGGCTTTGAGGAAGCAGAGCCCAGTCTACTGCTGCTGCCTTGCTGGATCTTGCTCTGTACAAGCCCCAGAGCACACAGTCTGTGACTCACTCTCTCACATACTGCAGAACTAATTGCTGGTTTAGCATCCATCCACAAAAGCCTGCAAAGGCCTCACCAAAAACCTCTGCACAGCACAGGAATCTTCACTCAAATGGACAGAAGCAAAATCCTTACTCTTCCCACTTCCCTAGGCACAAATACAGACGAGAGAGAGGGAAGGGAAGGGAAGGGAAGGGAAGGGAAGTAAAACCAGCCTAATGCTGCTTTAAATGATTCCAGCGACATCAAACAGATCAAAAGAATGGCATGATCTACTAAAAAAGGAAAAAACATAAAACACAAACCAACCGAACACCCAAACACCAAACCAAAACATAAAAAAACCCACCCAACAAACCAAAACCCAAAACTACTCCCCACAGCAATCAAGAAATCATTGTGAACTTCTGTGCACCTAAAATCCACATATATTTTTCAGATTGCTCAAACTGGGAGATGATGATGGCATCAACTACCTTTCTTGTCATTTCAGATTAAAGTGTGAAATAGAAATGGCATTTTTGTTAAAATACTCAAAATAAGTCTTGTTTAAAGTTGCAGACTGCAATCGGAAGTGGGAATGTATTATATTTCTTTAAAGGTAATTACCTTGCTTATTGTAAACAGTGCATTTGGCATACTACATTTGAGCTTGCAGAAATACTCAAATCAAACCAAATCCATGTATACATATTTTCAAGTACTAAGCAACATTTTTCATCTCCCACCTCTGCATTTTCACAAATTTGTCCTACTGTACACGTAAAAACCTTACACTTGCCCCTGAAAGACTTTAAATCAACTCAGTTCAAGTCTCTGAGCCGGACTGCTTTCTTTTTCTGCCAAGAACCTGGAGTTTCTTTTCTGGCTACAAATAATTATTCTGTTCCTGTAGAAAAGGATGTAAATCCATGCTGTTCTCCATAAAGATTTGTCTTTAGAAATTCCACAGGGACCTTAGGGGAAAACTTTCCATTCAGTTTGTCTCTGGTTTCCTGAACTGACTGTTCAGACATCAATTTGCCTTTAATACTCTTAATTTTTGATTTTTTTTTCTCCCCCACTTGGAAAAGCCCAGCAGTTCACAGAAAAATCTTACCAGGTATTTTCAATCCAACTACTTTTGTTCGCCGAGTTTCAGTCCTGCTCCTCTCCTATCCTAACTAAGCCATGACATGGCAAGTTCACATAGCTCTAACCAAATCTCCAAACTAAAGGACAGCAAAGTCTCACTGAAAAGCATTTGGGCTGACACACTCCCCCACCTCTGCAGGAGAGGAAAAACCTTTAAGCATAGGTGAAAAGACACTGTTGGAATAAGATTTGCTATTGGAAGTATCAGAAAATAGATCTGTCTTAGCAGTAGAGCTTGTCTCTCAAGGTACAGAGTCACCAAGCTCCCCTCAGTCTGGTTATCTGCTAAGACTTTTTAGAGCATGCCAACTTAGCAAGGCTCATCACAAAAGGCAGATGATACTTCCCACTTTCAACAGGGAAAGTACGTAATAAATACCCTCTGGAGAGCCCTTTCCTGGGGCCAGGGTCCCCAGGAGTCAACATGATAGACTTCTAGCCACGGACACAAGTAGCTGTGGGACTTTTCATGAATGTCAGGACTTCAGAGAAGAACAGACAAATTTGGTCACTCCTGCTTTTGCAAACCTGCACACTGTAACACCTGCTCTGAGTGGCAATGGAGACTACTGGGTTTGTCACTTCTAATTTAAAAGCTTTATGCTACACACAATTACCCCAAGGCAGTAAAAAATGACCTATTTCAATTTAGATTTGATCTGCTCTTTCATGCAGGCACAAAGCAGATTGTAGCTTTTCATCAATTAGAGTCCTAGGATCACTGAATTATTTAGGTTAGAAAGGGCCTTTAAAATCATCAAGTCCAACCATAAACCTAACACTGCCAAGTCCACTACTAAACCACGTCTCCAAGTGCCACATCTACACATCTTTTAAATACTTCACATTAAACTGCACATAGTCAAGCAGCAAGATCTTAATTAGCAACTCCATTAATATCTATGCTGTGAGTATGGTCACATACAAGAAGAAAATTTACCACTGGGCACATTTCATCCATACTTTGTGACCTAAGCATAAAAACTAGTGGCATCCCAACATCCTTCAACAACATTGCAAGTTAGGCAAGATGCACAAAGTTCAACTATTTACAAACCTCATAGCTATACAGAGCCATCTATTTCTAGCCAAGCAACAGAACATGAATTTCATAGAGCCTGAAATTATTTCATTTTTCAACATCAACCTATTCTTTGCCCATCAGAGCTGAGTTATTTTAGCAGCACTTTTTCAAAACACCTGAGCCAGCAGATGCTCTAGGCTATACAGAAACAACTGGAGAAATGCAGCCTTCAAATGATGGAAAGCCCAGAAATCCTTGGTTGGTGACAATACTCAGTGTATTTCTCATAAACTGAATAATGAAACAAGGTCAGCTGAACACTCCCATGGCTAAAAAAATACCCAGGGCCTCAAAGTGGGGTGAGGATGGCTTGGAGCCAATTTCCACGGTGCCGTAACTGGGCAGATCTCAATACCTCAGATGGCCAGGTATGCCTGTACAAACTATGCCCTACAAGCACACACTCAATACCATTAGAAGTTCTGTATGCCCTCTTGTCATCCACGGGAGGACAGCATCACAACAGAAGCACAAGCAGAAGCTCTCAGCAGCCTTTACAATAGCCCTGCATTAGGTCTGTAGCATCCTCTCTGCTCCCGCAGCAATGCAAGTGGGCAGTGCAATCCAAATCACAGGGAAAGGCTGGAACACAATGAGACAAACCAGCCTGTGATGGCATTATTTTAGAAAGGATGCTATTTTGCCATGAGACTGATCAACAACATGAGGGTTCTGCCTTTACAGAGGAACTGTCATCTTTTTCACAATGGAGAAAGCAGAGAGTCTGTCCAAACCCAGGATTAGAGCCCAGCTCCCTGCAGTATTATTTTAACAGTTTAATCACAGCACCAAGGCAGCAAACAAAAATCCCCTATTAACTTAAGCAGGAACAAAACTGGATTTTCTTGAAAAGTACAGTCAGCATTGCAAACATAAGGCTTATGCAACACAGCCTCACTCTTCTCTCCTTTTTGAAGAGTAAAATAAGGTGTAATTTAGCTATCATATTACACTATTTAAAATAAGCTAGTCCTCAGCTTTGTAGTTATAGATGGCACTGCTCAGTTGAAGTTTGCTTATTCTATAAAGTGCTTGCTAGAAAAGCGTATTTCCATTTAATTCATGCTAACATCCTTAAAACCAAAGGTCAAAAACAAGGAAACAAAAGCTTAACTGTGGCTAAGTAGGTCTTGGATGGAGCCTAGAGCTGACAAGAACCAGAATCTTTACAAGAGTTAAAGAAACTTCAGCTTTTGCATTCTGTTTCATTAAACATGATTTTTATGAGAATCAGTTTACATAAAAAGATTTTTTTATAAACAGAACCTAATTTTGAATAAAACCTGAATCAAACAAAGTGTTTGAGCAGATTTTAAGTTAATGTATTTTTAAGCTGTAAAAACATTTGTTTGCATATGAATGAATATTTGTACTGCAGATGTTCCACACCTGTTTGCATTTTGCAGAAGGACAGTTGCTTTTACATGTTTTTATCTCAATCACAGCACAGAGAAAACTCAGATCTAGAACTCCATCTCATTTCAGGGTAATTATGACTGAAGTCCACATAATATGGTTTTCTTCTTCATTCAAAGCAAACTCTTTTTTCTTTTTCAATTTTGGTATAGGTCTTCAAAGTAGAATAGCTTGTAATAGACTTTTAAATTCTCCTGTACTGAATTAGAATCAGTGAGATTTACTGCATAAAACAGAACCTGACTTTTGTATAAGCATTACGGGAAATTGCTGCTTTCTTTCACAGCATCATCAAGGAAGTGTTTACACTTAAAATCAACATTATATTACTTTTCACCCTTTGGATGACAAGTCAATGACCTCTTGTCCCCTTTCACCTCTCATTTCACTCACCAGCAGCTCCTTGAAACTTTTAATACAATATTTTTCTAATATTTCACTTGTAAACCTCAAGTTCAGGTTGCAATCTCGGTACAAGCAACAGCTCAGCCTGAATACTCCCACATATTCTTTCTTCCTTCCCACAGTCGCTCCCTATATTACCAAATGTAATGGATGTTTGACAATTACCTTGAAGGACTACATAATCAAAAGTGTAGCTTAAAAAACTCAAACAAACCAAAACCAAACCAAGTTTAGAAATAAGGAAACATAGTAACAAGAACAGTCCTCTTCCTCATAACAAAAAAATAACAGAAACACAATCAATGTAGCATGTTGAGCTTAACACACAAGAATAATATTGTCCAGGGTGGTGCCAAGAAGCACTTGGAACAAGTCATTTTTGCATCTTGGCAGAACCACCCTTCAAGAAAAAAGGCCATGCCTACAATCAGCAGTTTCCCCAGAGATGACTTGCAGTGGTAGCTATCCAGATTACGTCTCCTTGGACCCAATCCAAAGCTCATTACTGGCAACAGACTTTTGAAACAGCCCTGTTACATTTTTTTTCCACAACGGAAAAACTCTATATTTAATTGACAGACTGGAAAGAATCGTCAACTCTTTGAAGTCCGAGATTAAGAAGAGAAAAGGACATAATGTTTGCCTTTGGCTTGGCCAGCAATACTTGGGGGGAAAAAAACCTCTGTGATCTAGAAATGATGCAATTCATACAGTGCTCAGTATGGTGCAAGTACATCAGAGGATACCTTTACAATTAAAGGTCTGGAGATAGCAAAATTACCAGTTTCTCCCTTTTAGCAACACAATTTAGTTAGACTTTACCAACAAATCTTTTAAAAAGAAGCATAAATCGAAACATTTTAATTAAAACAATTTTATCTGAATTTATTTTAGCACTGTGCTTGAAATTGTGTTCAGACAGCACCAACAGAATAAATTAATACCAAATAAAATATTCAAAATCCTGTAATTTCACTATTTTATTGTTTTGGGACTACATAATCTATTTAAAACAAACTCTATTTTTCTTCTTCAGGAAAAAAGGAACTAGGACTTTCAGTAGCATTTCAGGCCACAGCACAGTGGTTGAGTAAGCAGCTGATCCACATAAAAGCTGTTTTGCTTATTTAGTTTTCAGTGGGGTCAAGCCACTGAATTAGTTTGCAGTTTAAACAAATCATGTCAAAGCCAGGAAAGCATGGGCCAGGAAGAATGTACAACAAAGTTGGGACTATTGGAGTCTTGTATCGATGAAACTGAAGATGGAATTTAATTATATAAATGCACAGATAAGTAATATTAAATACAGAGAAGTTTTTTTCAATTGACACAAAATAATGACACCAAACCCAAAGCATGTCTAAATAAAAATAACAGACTAACCCACATCTCAGAAATTCAGGAATTTATCTCCTGAAGGAGGTTGTCTTTCCCAGACAGCATAGTCTACAGTCAGTATTGTCATGCAGTGGAGGAAGTAACTGTGCTCCACCATCCTCAGAAACCTCTCTCTGCCAAGGGAACCATGTGCATTAGGAAATGCTACCCCCTATCGTCTGACTAGTCTGAACAGCTCACGTCTCCTTAAAACGATCATTTTCAGGCATTAACTCTGCTTTTCTTGGAAATTACTGTACAAAACAAGAGCCTTCTTTTTACTCATCGACTTAGTCTTTTGCTACAGCACTGTGAGCCTGGCTTTCCCTCTTACTGCTTCTTCCAATAGGAAGACAAGCCAGAGCCTGAAAAATAATTATTACTTCAAATAACTTGACTTTTTTTAAGTTCTGCTTAAAAGTTTGAATTCTTTTTTGTCCATTTTGTGTAAGTATTACTTCAAATCCTTACACATTCTTTTACCATTCTCCTGTTGTCTTTCCACTCCCACCCCTTTCCAAACCCTGAAAACTAAACTCTTCTAAAACCCCTCATTTCAAAGATTTTATATTTAAATGCCTTTTCTAAAAAGCTGAAGCAGCAGGATTTGAAGACATAAGAATGCTATTGCAAAAGAAACTAGATAGTGAGCTTTGAATTCAACGATATTATGAAAAATTTCTTAAAGAGCACAAAAGGTGTGTCCCTTCCCCATGAACAAGGAAAAAGAGAAAAGAGGGGAACAATATTCTTTCTGCCAGAGCGCCTGCTTAAGGAAAGCTGCAAAACTCACTCTAAGGGTATTTAGACCATGCCAGCAGGATATTAGATTTAAAAGGAAAATTATTTTTTCAGCATATTCTGCATTTAAACTGAGAAGTTCTACTTGGCTAACAGCATACAGAGTGAAAGAAACACAAGGAGGAAGAGAAGGGTTACCAGGACAAAGCACAAAGTATAATACAGTCTGGGGAGCAAGCAGTAGGGAACACCAAGTGGAAAACATAAGGTATAAGATGCTTGTATTCTTAATTAAGTTAATTTAGAGTTGGAGTTAGTGTTGACACCTCTGATTTTCTTTGAAAAGAAACTGAAATTTGAATTCCTCTAGAACCTTTTTGCCTTCTAACTTCTGTTTCTAGCTCTTTTGGATAGAAAACGAGAATTGAGTACATCTTAGAAAACAAGTACCAACCATTTATGGGTGATTTTGATTAAATACAATACTGATGTGTCATCTTGAGGATGTCCACACTGCAACTTTAAGTATCACCACCTCTAAACAAACAGTGTGACAGGTCTTTTTTAACCACTGCTTAAAGATGAAAGTATTGCAATGTATTATTGCTACTATTTAAGTTTCCCTCAAGCCAGCAGTGCAGCTAAAGTGTATCATAAGGCCCTTCTGACCTTGGTCTGAACACAAGACACTGATGATGTGATATAATGACATCATTTGTTCATTGACACCATAATGTGAAGTATGAAATGCAGGTTGTCAGAAATACAATCAACACAATATTCCATCCTTGCCCTCCAGACGATTTCCAAGGCAGGGAGAGTAAACAGCCTTCTCCCAGCTTTCTTAGTTTCCACAGCTGAGAGTGTAGGATGTTTACAATACCTGTCACTCAGAGCTCCCAAAAACAGACCAAATGTCAGCAGACCTAGTATTGACTTCATAACTGACTGCTGGAAGTGCAGATGCCAAGTAATGGGAGGAAAAAATCCATACCCATGACCATATGAATCCAAATCAGTGTTAAGTCCTTTGTGAACAAGTTGGGCCATCTAAGAAAGAAGTTCAAAACAAGGCTGAGTTTCAGCATCTCCAGAGGACAGCCAGTGTTATTGCCACCACGGTACTGCAAGGCTTACTGCCAGTTCACTCCAAAGTACTCTTGCATGTCCTGAAGTTGTGCCTGCAGAAAACAGAGAATTCACCATTTAAATGAGTGCACAGAGCAGAAAAATGGTCTTTGCATCCTACAAGTAAGAGCTGTCATGTAATTTCCAAAGGACTTGAAGCTTTTAACATGATTTAAAAGTGATATTTAGAGTGCTGGCTCACAGAATGCCTACACTATCTAGCTTATTTTTAATTAACAGAGGAATGATGGTTTGGGGACACGTTTGAATACTGTGAGGAAAAAAGTACTTTTAAAGATATAGCTTGGTAAATTGAAGAGTTTGGTTAAATAACAGCATGTGGCTGTTAACATTAGTCTAGGTACATTTGAGATTGTACTTTCCTCTCAGAAACATTTTAAGTATTCAGTTTCCTTGAAGGCATCACCTCTAAGAGGAAAAAAAACCCCAAAGAAAATAAAATTTTTAAAAAAGAGAATCCAATCAGAAAAAAGAAAAAAATTTTCTCATGTAGAACAAAAGTCAAAATCCTCAGAAGAGAAAAAAATTCCACTTAAACAGGTTTTAGTACAACTTAAGAAAAATATTGGGACAAGATTATTAATAGTTTCTGCTTTAAAAAACAATGCATGTGCAAAAAAACATGTTCAAGTGATCGGGGACCTGAACTGTGTTACAGAATCACAGCAATGTACTTTACAAAAAGTTCATCTGCTATTGAAAAGGTAGAGGAGCTTTAGCTGAGAGCATAACCCATAGAAGGGTTGTCCCAATACTAGTACTGTACTCATCATCATATGAACACCATTTATAGCACAGTATGTTGGCCAGCTTTCTGAGGAAACAGCTGTTCTGTGGGCATGAAGTATGTTTCATTTGGACCAAAGCAACTATATAGTTTTCTCCTCTACCATTACCTACATATCATTCCAGTACTTCTAAAAATCAGGATACCTAAAAGCCCAGTGCCTGGAGGGAATCCCTTTGGTCAAGAAACAGAGCAGCAGCAGGAGGGGAAAGAAGGGGACTATGTAATTGTCCGTTGCTTGACCATTCATAAGGAGGCCTAGAGATTTGCAGGAGGCTGAAAAGTGGAAATAGATCTGAAAGCATAGATCATCATTATCGTCTAGTCTGCTGTAAAAGAATATGGACTGCAAGGGCAAAGGTGGCACAAATTGCAAGAATTAAAAGTTTTCTTTCTCGAGCTGTCTGTCCTCAATAAATCACCTCTCTGGTCAGCAGTTAAACAATCTATGCAAGTTCTGCACTAAGAAGATGCATTTCTCCTAAAACACTCCACCAATTTTACATGTCAATGGGGTCTGTTGGTTGGATCTCTCTCTAGGGCATAGAGTAGAAGAGGAAAAACCCTGTCTTTAATCAAACAGCCACACCAAGCAGATTGCCAGGTAGCCCTGCAAGAAACAGCCTGGCATTGGCTCAACAATGAATCCAGCAGTAGAAACAAAAGCATGTGCAGAGAAGTGCAGAAACAAAAGTGAACAAACAAAATCATGGAGATGCACTCTCAGAGCAAGGAAAAGGAGTAAATCTCAGAACAACCCAGGTGTGGACACATCTCAGTAGGTAATCTAGGCCCACGTCCTCCTGGAGGCAGAGCCAGTTTTGAAATCCCACATGAACTGCTGTTAGAGACCTTACATTTCTCATTCAAGGTCTTCCAGGTTAAGTATGATTTGCAGAAGGCACTTCAGCCCTTTAAAAGAGAAAGCTGAAAAATAATATTGTGGTAGTCTCTGATGGAATTTACCACAGTACGCTCATTCTTTAGCTGACAGGCGTCTAATATTTCTATTACTAACAGATCCTATTTTGATCCTGTAAGAGCTATGATGATTTTTTTTTTTATATTTAAAACATCAATCATGATATCATCCTGACGCGCATCTTTTATTACAATTGGCTAGAACTGCTACTTACAATTAGTTTTTCAGCACAATTCAAAGTTCAGGGCTTAAAATCAGACAGCTGACTTAGAAAATATTAACTTACTTTAGACTGTAACATTAGAACAGTTCTTCCAAGTTTAATACATGGAAACAAAAAAATGACCCCTCTCCCAACAACCTAGTATTGTCCCCAAGACAAAAAACCCCACACAACTATGTAAATTCAGAAAGCATTGCTATTGTAGTCGCTAAAAAGTAAGCAGAAGGAAAAAAAGATCCAACTGTCTACAGCAGGAAAAAAATCTGCTTTCAAAATAAGCCTATGAACTACTGGAGCTATGGGCCTCATACCTAAAAATATTTGTGAGAGCCAGTGCAGTAATAGGCAACACACTGTCAGCACACAGATGAAGAAAACTTGTCTAGGAAAATGATGCAGTGACAAAGAAATACTCAAATATATGAAGCAAAAAGAATCTGGAATTTCAGAACAAGAAAAATCAGAATAAAAACTAAGCAACATATTATGGTCTCACAGAATCCCAAGCACTGTTGAGACTTATATATTCTTCAGCTTCAGCATTCAACTGAATGACACAGGTGATTTAGGACTTTAAATCCTATACATGCATATATATTTCAGATGTTTTGCATATATATTTTAGATGTGCTTCTGAAAGGTGCACCAGGTAACTTCAAACAATGAAAGGAAATCTTCTGGCAAGAACTTCATTTATACTCAACACAGTAATGCCTATTCTAAAGGGCCTACAGTCAAAACAAATGACAGAAGAACGTGACAGCAATTAAATGATGACTTTAAGCACAGGTGTTCCGTATTTCTACTGCTTCTCTACTGACTGCCTTTGACTTCCAAATTGTTTCATGTGGCTATTCCCTTTTTACTAATATTTATGTAGTCAAAGATGCATCTATGGTGACGTACTTGGGAAGAATAAGAAGTTACATATATCATATCCCCTTGCCAAAATAGATGCCTACCACTTGCTAGGCACAGTTCTCCATCTATGTCTAGGTACACATATACAGCAACCTGCCTGCCCCAGCTTTCATTGCAAAGCATGTCCTTCTGTAGCTGTCTAAGAAATAAAGCTGGTGATTTGCCAGCAAGCCCTGCACAAAGCTGGGCTAAAATTGTGCCCCTGAAGGATCTAAGGGAAGGCACTACCTGCAAGACAGCCACACAAGTGATCATGGTCTCAACAAAACTATCACAGAAGTAAGGATTAACTACTGCAAAAACAGCTTTGTCCCCCAGATCTCCAAGAGGCAAGGTGTTAGTGACACGGTTATTTACCTGATCCTAAAACGTGCTCTCCCTCCCTTGGCTTCACTATCCTACACTTGAGGGATATGACTGTAAAACGTAGTACAGAGATTTACGTAAGAAGCAGCTGCTAAAAGAATGCAGTGCAACAACAAACTAACAACCCAACACTAAAGCACTGCCCTGCCATCACCTAGAAAGAAGAGACTATGAGTTGCCCAGTAAACGCCACACTATAAAGGGACTGTAGTCATTCATTTGCTTTCATTTTACAACTAAGCACAAAAGGGAAGGGCTGAAAAGAAAATGTATTCTCTTCCCTTTGTAGCAAGTTAGGTATTTAATTTCTGGTAATGGCAATAAGCTGGGTGCCAATATGCACAAATTACTCACTGCTTTCTTGAGAGAATACTTGTTATAGCCAGAACCACTCAATTATATCACCCAACAGCAGAGGATCAGAAAATAAAGAAAAATTACCCTGCTTGCAAACAGGGAGAAAATTATATATAGTGTAAGGTCTAACTCCCTTACAGCCTTGTAAGATGAGCTGACATTATGCTATCTTCTGTGTACTCATGGCTCTCTAATAAAGCTAATCTTTCTGCTCTGCATCAAGCACACCATTAAAATGGGGGCAAATATCACTGAACATTATAAATATTATGCCATTAGCAAAACTAATGACGCACTATTTATATAGGAACATTGCCTTTTACAAAAATTCAAAACTATCTCCAAAACCTTCCTCAAAATCTATAATGCACACAGGGAAGGCTAATCTGCCTACACAGAGGCTTACCTGATCCACCAGCAGTGACCCACTTGAGGGGCAAAATACTTGTGCTGAATCCCCCTTCTGACTACAGACAGCTTAAAAAGCAGCAGGCCCAGAGAAGACTGCAAGCTATTTAAAACTCTTCCTTCTTTGCCTGGTGGAGTCCTGGAGACTGTGTGGTCTTTACATTTGGAGATATTCCCAACTTACCTCCTTCACTGATCAGCCGTCCTTCAAGAAGCAGCTAGTAGACAGTGTAATAACCATGTCAGTTTGAAGTAAGAATTGAGATTTGGATTTAGGAAGGAGCAGGGACAGTGTCAGGCATCCTTAGAGCTTAGCTAGAGTCTGGTGGATCCCTCTTCCTATGCTTCCATCTCTATGTGGTAACCATGAAAAACCACAAACCTCTCACTACTGCTGTTCTCCTACATGAAGAACAATTTCTCTCAAAATTTCCAAGTTTTCTTTCTCACCTGCCTGCCCTGGAAGGCCACACAGTTTCAGGGAACACCTTGTGATCCTGGTAACAATAACTTGCCATCAACTTTCTCAAAAAAAGCCTGGCATGTTTCTAAGATTACTTCAAGCCCATGACAATGAATTCTGTTTTTTCCCCATCTTAAACTGTGTTCCACTTTAGAAACATGTATTTCTAGATCTGAGTATGTAAAGAGGAACCCTGGGGTCTCTGTCTGATGGGGAAGACCCAAAAATGGAGGTAGATCTCAGGGCTCTCCTTTAGCTCTCCTTTCAGCTTCCAAGAAAGAAAGCTACCCCATTCATTTTCTTCATGAGCCTTGCAACTATCTGAAGGGAAAGGAAAAAAAATAAAATAATAATACTTCCTTTTCCATGTAACTGCTGTAAGACACACAAAAACCAATCTGAAAACAAAGTCAATACATTTTTAAACTAGGTAAAAGAAAGATTAGTTTCAACAATTTTAAACTTCTTGCCTCTGAGAGTCAGAAGCAAGACAGTGGGAAAAGAACAGCCACCACACACAAGCCACAAAATAAAGCGGAACAGCCCAACATACATAAGCAGGCATATTCTAGACAGGGAATTAATTGGCCCACCTTTGAATGAAAAACATTTCAAATGCTATATAAATACATAAACTGCCACCAGATGTCACTACATCCTAGACAATTGCTAGTCCCTACTCCAGGCTGGTAAGGGTATTTATTTAACATCCCCCCCAACTGTCCAGGTACACGAATCCAGCCCTTCCGCAAGTCCTGAATGGAAAAAAATCACACACAATAGATCTCATTTGCACGTTATCAACATGAACAACACCCAACAAAGCTGTAAGAATAGGCCTAAACTTCTACTGCCTCAGGACAACAAGAACCAGCTTGATACTAAATAATCTGTAATTAAGGTTCAATGCCCTCCTCTCTCATGCTCATCAGATTCTCTAGCAATGGCATGAGTCTTGGCCCCACATATTCACATTCCCTCTGTCCCTAAATAGCTTTAGTCTCCTTAGAGTATGCTGCAAAGTGACAGGGAATATTTAGCAATGAGGTTGCTAAGCTAAATAAAGCTTTTCTGCAAAACAAGCATTACCATGTCTGTCCTTGTGCTACAGCACAGGCTCCCTCCACCTTCTCCCCATCTCTGATTTTTTACAAGAGTTGCAAAGGAAAGTGTTTCCGGAGCATCCCTGGCTGAGGTGATTTTGCTTTAAAACTTTTAACAGCAGAATTTAACTAACTTCTTTACACAAATAAACATATGAATCTGTGATTTCTTGACGGTAGAAATTCGTTTCAGCAAGACATGTGACATGTAAACATTTTTTCTGCTCCATATCCAAATTCAGTTACAAACTTGGCTACTAAAGCTATTAGCTGGAGAGGTTTCACAGGCTACTTAAAGAGCAGGCCTTCCTTCAGACCATTAGTGCAAAGATTAAAAAACAATCAAAAAAGGAAAGAAACCACTCTCCCATGCCAAACATAATCTATATTATTTAGTCTCAGCAAGAATTTTCAGCTTTGCTAGTTTATAGATTGAACTTCTTGTCCTACCACAATCAACAAGTCTTACTTTGAAGCAAAAATATGTATTAAGAGAACACCAGAAACTGTAGAAACCAAGAAGAGAATTGTCGAGTGATTAAGAAACCTAACTTAAAATTTTTGCTTGGCATAGAACTACTTAATGCTAGCAACACCTTGATTTCCATTTTGCGAGAAATATTCAGGTAAGCAAAGCAACATATGATGACCTGTGGAAATTTACATCAGGAAAACTTGCTTGCATAAGAGTACTGTAAGAAACCATGTTTATAATTTTAATACTGGCTTATTGCCTGGTCTTACAAAAATCTCTTTTATTTTCTTACTAATGCAATCAACTCGGTGCATGTATATTCTTAAGTCCAAAGCAAAGAACTTAAAAAATGATATAATCAAAAGAAACTTGATGAGTTAAAAACCATGAACAAAAAATTAACTTTTTAGGCCAATGGTGAGGAACAGAACTTACTGAAATATTTTTCTTGCCTTATAGGGCCATTTCAGCACAGCTCTGAGGTTTTAGCTTCAGTTTTAACCCTACCACACTCCTAGATTTCCTTTGTACAGTTTTGTATCTCAGGTTGAATAAAATTGGGAGACCAATATAAATACAGATACACAGAGGTTTTTTCTGAGCATTTATGTTTTCTTAACATAGACAGCTCAATAACATGGGATATTAGTATGAAAAAAAAAAAATAAAAAGCAGAGAGGTAGCATCCTGAAAGACATATTATTTTGAAGGGGAGATGGAGTACAAACTGCATGTAAGTCTACAAGTTGAGCAGCAGAAAATGCAAAAAAAAGAATTTGAAGTAAATCGCTTCACAGGAAACTCTCAAACCACTTAAAGTAGAGCACCTCTTAATCTCATACCTAAACTAAGCCTTGGAACCTCCCTCCAGTTCAGCTGAGCTTTGTAGTCCAGAAGTTTCTCTTGGAGGAGTCTAATCACTTACTCAAGAGGAAAGGTGAGGTTTGTTGCAAACCTAAGTGCTTAATTAAATAGAAAAACTATAAGCATGTTTCACCTTGCTTTTGAGTTTCATTAGGAAACCTTTCACAATTCCTATTTTGTTCCATACAACTGCACATCTTTGTCAGGTTAAAACAAGAGGTAATTTACGTGCACTCTCTAAATTGGAATTTTTAATTCCTGAGTCTTGGCTCTAATTGTAACAAGGACCCTTGAGGCTCATAGTTTCTCTCTGTTAACTTCCCTCCCTCAAATTCCCTACACGTAAACACTTGTTTCTACAACAGCTCTTCTGCAAGTCATTTTCCTCCCACTTTTTGCACATTCAAAACATGCAAAAACCAAACCCAAGTGTCTCAGTTTTACATGTGCCACTTGCTCAGATCGAGTTCACTATGTCCAGATGAAAAGTACTATTCCAGTTACTCTCGATTCAGGAAATCTCAAGAATGTTACCAGAATCAAGAGTACATGACTCAACAGCCAGATTGTCCGCTATGCCAGAATATTAGAATAGCTGGCTCCTTTCACCTGAGAAATGTAACTCCTTCAAAATCAAAGTTTTAAGAACACAAAGAAGAATTTCAGCTTCTGCAGAAGCAAAACTGCAAAGATGCACTTAAAAGTTACTGAAAGTTCACATCAGCAGCAAAACTTGAGTGGAAAGGAGCTTACTGTCAGCTACTATTTAGCACAACTTAATTTCCTAAAATCTTTAGGTTCACCCTTAGAGTGTCAAAGGGGGTTTTGGATTCCTCTCTACATTAGCTAAATTATGTGCAGCTAGCTTCTAACATTTCCTCTACACCCACCAAGCAGTTACCTCTGCTGTTGAATGCACTATGGCAAATGGCATTCAAGCTGTGAGACTTTGACAGAGGCTGGCATTTCAATAGTTACGTGGCAGTATTGGCATGACCGTGCAGATGGAGAATGGTGGACACATTTTTTTCCCCTCAATGAAAAAAGTTCTGTCAAAGATGCTTTTAAAAAAGGGAAACTGCAAAATGCTTTCACTTCTACATGGACAAGTAGGAATGATGCTTGGCACTATGTTTGAAATACTTGCACATTCAATTTTTCTTGCCAATATTAGCTTAAGAGTTCTATTATATTCGCAAGTAAGAATTAAACAATGCAGGAAGCATTTCCTATTGCTAGGGTCTTATGGTTACTATAACCACGTTAA
The DNA here is from genome assembly GCA_013397115.1 of Edolisoma coerulescens. Taxonomy (NCBI): domain Eukaryota; kingdom Metazoa; phylum Chordata; class Aves; order Passeriformes; family Campephagidae; genus Edolisoma; species Edolisoma coerulescens. The sequence continues at coordinate 874,558 of VWZW01001018.1, forward strand.
AATAGTTATGTTGGTTCATTTGTTTTTAATGATATCCCTTTTTCAAGGACTTACAAATAAGTTTAATGGCAAAGTATGCATTATTAGGGAATTTTCATCCTTTAATTATTTCACCTCTCTTAGATGACTCAATTCTTCTTTAAATACCCAGATTTCCATTTCATCTCTAAGCACAGTAGTTGCCTTAAGTTTCACTTTCCTATTTCCATCCTAGATCTTCTTCAGGTTAACTTAGCAAACAGTGTTCTTGCCAAAGTCCAAAGATATTTGCACTATTCCACCCCTGTGTATTTTGAGTTGCCAATCTTTTCTGTGACAGTCCAGAACCAGCTCTTCTATTCTGCTACCCACCTCCTTCCTTCCTTATCAGAAGATATTCCATTTGTTTTCAGAGCGGAGATCCTTAAAAGCTCTTCTGCACATTCAGTCTGGGTAGTTAACTTTGCAATTAAAAAAACCCTGTCCCCTTTGTGAATTTGGTCCAGAAAACTGCCTCTACTCTGTGTCCAATGGCACACATGAAATCTTTCTTCATCTCTCCATCACTTCAAGAAAAATATGCCTGCTAACTCTAGCACATCATTAATACTTGCAACTCCACAGACCTAGCCAAACACCCAGTTTTGCAGATTCTTTATGCATAAAATCTAAATTGCAGTCCTTTCAACTGATCCTTACATTTCCAGCCCATCCAGTAACTCCTTGTCTTATGGGTTCACTTTTACACGACACTCTCCAGTGAAGGAAAGGCAAAAATCTTGCTGTGACCGGAACAGATTCAGAAAACTACTGCCAGAAAGAATACACTAAGAAGTCTTTCTATCCTCTTAAGGCCACCTGTCCTTTCTCAGTTGAATCACACAGCAGCTACCGTCATGGTCTGGGCCCATCAAGATCTGCAACCTTCCTTGCCCTTAGTAAGCCTTCTTCTCTACCTCCAGTATCACACAAGGACAGACAGCCTCCACACTACAGATTCTATTAAGGCTCATTTGTGCTTCCTTCATTGTGTCTTAACAGAAATGCAATTTCCACCCCAACAGCCTCCCTCAGAGTCCTCCTCTTCACACTGCCTACATGTACCAGTACCACCAGTGCTGCCTCGCCCCATGCTCCACCCATTCATGGGCAGGTTCATGTATCCACTGTGATCCCAAACTGTGCCAGGGACTTCACAGAAATCACGGTGCTCAGCACCACCACAAGCTGCAGTCATGCTGACCATCAGACTGACAACTTATGAAGTCATTTAACCCATTTTCGGCTAGGGCTGACTAATTAGCAACATCAAAGAAAACTTTGAGAGAAAAGAATAAGCATTACTTGAAGCAGCAATGCTGAAACTGAAAAAACCGATTTTTTTTCAGCAATAAAATCACCACTTGACCATGAAGACAGTAAAAAAAACCCTCACCTGAACATACTTTCTTACCTCCTAAATAGGCAGTAAACTTAAAACTTCTTTTATAGTATTTCAGTGAGGCTCATCACTGTGGTATGTGAGCAATCCAAGAAGATTAAGTTGCTCATCTGTATTAAACAACAGTTGCTGCAGGCTGAAAACAAGCAGGGCTTCAGTTGTACAGAAACGCAGCTGAGGTTTCCGTTTGGCAAAGATGATGTATTTGAAACACGGCATGGACCCAGATTCCATTTGATATGGTTCTTCCTGATGCATAGATTTCAGGTAAATTCAATAGCTCCTCTCCTTCCCCTCCATGGAACAAAAAACTTTTCCCTCTGTGTGCTAACAGGATTAAGTGTCGCATTTAAATTTCATCAAACTCCACTTTGTTCTCTAACCCCTTCTCTGAATTAGCAGACTGCTGCTGAAGCAGGCACAGCTTCTCCTACTCGTTAACATCACGGACACGCTGTGGCAGGGATCCAAGCTCTGTTTTCCTGCAGAGGATATAGCTTCTGTGGATGTGAACAATCTCCAGCGAAAGCTTAACACATCATCCCATTTCCTCTGTTGGAAGGGAGTCTTCCAACTCATGCTCTGAACAAACAGAGTCCTGGAGCCAGCCCACGGACAGTGTTTACAGAAACAGCAACGTCACTGATAAGACAGATTCGGATACTTTGGAACAACAATATTTTGAAAGAAAAGAGAAGTAGCAGTATTTTTTTTTTCCATGAAAAAGTAGTAAATTAAGCATTAGTCAAATGCTGATACTTTTTTTTAACTATTTCATATGGAGGATTCCTTAAAAACCACATCTATTTTACTGTGGTTAAAGTAAATCTTATGGTGAACAAAGGAACTGAGAGGTACCAATTGAGCAGCAGTTCTGTATTTCCATCCCCACCTCTTCTCTTGCTGCCTAACTTCCACAGGTGCATACAAGGGGCCTAAGTCGTGCCAATATAAAATAAAGGAACATTTTTCTTCTTGTGGGATTTGTTTTAATTTTTTTTAAATGCACTGAAAAACTTTAGACTACCCCAACTTTGTGAAAATATAAAGGCAGAGCACCTAAAATATTGGCAAAGGTTCTGGACCATCTGTAATTCTTCATAGATGGATTTTGACAACCTTATTTAATTAGTATCAACCTTTCACTATTTAGCATGCTGCTAAGTATTAGTCTATTTTTATTTTATTTACTTTAAGGAAGTGGAACAATACAGTGATCATCAAAAATAGTACATCAAAATAGTACATGCTGTACCCTGTACTTAAACAAATAAATACAGAAAGCTATAATCCAAGGGTAGGATACATAAATATAAACTCTAATTTTCACAAAGTTCATGAGAATTATAACTTTTGGAAAACCCAGTCTATCTGGTAATTGAAGTGGTTTCAATCTCACAGTTACTAACACAGGAATGGAGCAAAAACCTGCTCTCAGCATGCATTTTGCCAATGAATCAAACTTATAACATCATATCGTCAATCTATAATACAAGGCAAACAAGCACAAGAGAAAAATGCATCACATTTTTTTCTTGTTTCTACCTCACTTCCAGTCCTTCAACCTGCCTGGTGACTATGAGATACACAGCTGGTACGAAGCAAGAGCAAAGAAGTGTCAGAGAAAACGTGAAAATCCAGGCTCCGTCCAAGAAGCAGGAAGGAAGAAACTTGAGGGTCAGCAGCAGAAGATAAGGGCAGAGACGGGCTCCAGCAAAAGAATTTTTGTAAGTAAATGGCTTGGCAACAGAAATAACATCTTAAAAGGTTTCTGTGCCCAATGCCTCCCACATTGAAGCTGTTAAATCTCGTCCTGCTCCCCTCTTCATGCCTGTGAATTGTGCTAACATGGAATGGTGCTACTCATATCCAGAGCTGCTCTCTGTACAAAAACGAGCAGGCTACTTCTCTGAAGACCTAATTTGCAAGAAACCTCTTCTAGACCCAACCAAACAGTGGAGAGAGGCTTCATGTTCTTTCACAAGTCTTAAACCACCAGGAAATCTTAAATGCTGCATAGGAAAATAATAAGGTAAAATAAAATTTAAATAAATAAATAAATAAAGCAACTGAACAGTTTTGCCTGTGCCCTTTCTGGCTGAAGATGAGGGCAGGCAGCTAGTTATTTCAGACAGACCCCATATCAACTTCCTGACCAAGCTGAGTGAAAGCCTGCCAAGCATTAAAGGGAGAAGAAAGGGATGTAAGCAGCTCGGGTACTTCCTTTCTAGAGATATTTTTTACCAGCGCTGCAATTCTACAGGTCTTACTGAGGGAACTGATGTGTTAGGCAGAGTTCAGCAACATCCTGGTTTTACCTTCTGTACTGAACACAAACTCAGAGAGGGCTGATGGCAAGTGGCACACAGGCTGTTTGTTAGGAGTCTACGTAAAATAGTGAGAGTACCTCGTGATGGTGATTAAAAAGCCATGATGACTACCTTCCCTCCTAGCCTGACTTATGTTTCTAGCTAGACATACTCTACTTTCTCTTTGAGGCTGCAGCAACTAACCTTTGCCTGCTCACAGCCCCGGCAGGCTGCACAAACTGCACTGAAGTTACCACAGGACAGTATCAGAAATTATTCTGTCATCATCATTAGACACTTCGGCAGGGGCCAAAACCCAAATTTTAGAAGCATAGTAATATATACACCCCCTTCATAACAAAAAATCTGTCCTGGTGCTGCTCATGCCAGTGCAAGGAAACTTTGTTCCCTAGAGTGCAGCAAAGTGACACCTCCCGCCAACACAAGAGCAGTGCCAAGACATGCTAAAACGGGAACCAAAGAGGAAATTGAAAGCTACGTTGGGTTCAGATTTTAGTTTTTTAAACAAAAAACTCCTTCATTCTGAAGTGATAAACGTGGAAGTGAAGATAAAATTATGTTCAATTTTACATCACGTGTCTTCAAATTCTTTGGAAAGGTAGAAAGTTGACACAAATCTTCTGCATTAGAATTTTTTGCAACAACAGTAATTTCTCTGAGATCTGAAAGCATACACCTCATTTTCTAAAATGCAAATATTTCACTCCTTGCTCAAAGTGTCTGGAGGCTCAAAATAAGAGCAGATATAAACCGCAGGAAAAACCTCTAATATATACTAGCCTCCAAGCATTACTGCATTCAAGATACGTAAGTTACTTTTTTGGTCAGCTCAAAGAAATGTTTGTCCCACCAGGTGCTATTTCTCCCCTAAGAGGAGAAAACTGGTTCCACAAATCCATTCCAGCAAATTAAAGAGTATTAGCAACATAAGCCAAAATGCAATCAAATCAAAGTGATGATTTATTGCTTGTAATGAAAACTACAGGATTTATATCTTCAGACGTTCTTTTCAGTAAAAAACTGATATTCTGTAAGATACTCCATAAGAGAGTTCTAGAAATCCAGTACAAACTATTTTTCAATATATGATGTATGTCACAACTCTGATTTTAGTTCATGATGCAATTTTAGCACACCCTGTTTCTACTCATATACTTCACACAACATAACAGATTTGCTGCAACCACAGAAACATCTTTGAAAAGTTAAAAATTACTTACTTCTATGCAAAAGTGCTTTATCTATACACGTTCTACTAGGAGCTGCTAAATCTCTAGGAAGAAAGATGCCTCACCAGTATCCAAAACAGACAGCAGACACCCTACAGATGCAATTAGGAGCATTTTCTTGTTCTATAGCTTTCATGGAAGAGAATGCATTTGATACTACCTTCAAGTCAATACTCCCAGCAAGTGTAGTCTGCTGTCAGTTCAGAAAACTTCTCTGCAAGAGAGGCACCGACAATGATATGACCAAGCCTAATCACCCATGTCCCACGACGTCAGACAGTAAGTGCCAGAAGTCTGAAGGACTTAAAGCACCAATACCCTTTCTAGAAATACTTAAACCTGTTTTAGCTATGAGTAAATGAGTATGCTTACACAGTCAAGAGGAGTTGTAGACAATAAACACTTGTGAACACAAGGCAAACTGTGTGCATCTCAAGGAGAGTACGCAGGTAGGATATCTAAGCTTCAGCCTCGCTGTGCAAGCACCTTCACAAACATCAAACATTCATTTGGCAGTGAAGAAAACTGACATGTGTAACCACAGAAAAGTGGTAGACAGGCTTAGACCTAGGTCCAGCCAACACTAGTGCAAGGAAGATGATTTCCACACCTTTATTTCATGCTTGCAGCTTTTTGCCTGTGTCTTAAGAGAAGCACTTATACCTTCTTGCCCTCAATGTATGTCCACTTGGCAGTGTAAGGGCTAAACCAGTCTTACATCAGTGATACCGACAGAAGATTCAAATCATTCCAAAGTAACACTGTTCTCATAAGCAGCAACTGCAAAATGCCTGAGGCAAAAATGTGTCAGGTTCCAAAGTTTAATTATTCAAACCCTGTACTGAAACACTCATGTTCTCCTTTTCCTAAAGCTACCACTATAATTCCATTTTACTAATGTGAAAAACCTGCAGATCTTCCTCATGAGGAGGAGATTGCTCAGATTAGGAAACCTGCATGCTTGTTTCAGTACGGGTTCACATCTCCTTTACAATCAGATTTTCAGCTCAGCACACTGACATGGAAGGAAATGGAACAGAAAAAAAAGATCTTTTAACAAAGCTGGTATCTGCAGTCAGTTCCTCCCAAGAATGAAACACCCAACCTTCCAGGACAGCACCGATATATACATATAAAATATCTTTGTGATAGAAATGAACAAAAGAACAACAGGGCTTCTTTACAGATTTCCTCATACAAGACATGAAATCCTCCTGTGTAGATAGTTGCTATGGTGCAGACTTAAGAGGAAAAAGAGGGGAGATCAGACTTCTTGTTTACAGGTTTCCAATATGCTCCACTTGATCCATCTTGAAATTGAAACCCTTTAGCTTCCTGTCTTTAGGCTGTCAGATGGTAGAGAACAAACACAGTGTTAGCAACTTTACAAAGCTCCCACATGTTCTGCACAGAGCTAGAGAAAAACATCCATGTGGATTAGGCAACACACTGGAGGGACAATATAGTTTCAGAAAGAATAAAAGCCATACTAAATCCTGAAAGACTTATTCAAGGGAAAAGAGACTTACTCTGGGAATGAAATGCCAGATTATCTCTGAACACTGTCAACACTTCACCACAATGTAATACTGCATGGATCTTTAAAAAAATACACCATTTTGACATTCTCAGGCAAAATTCTGATTCTTCTGAGAACTTCTTACACAGGTTTTAACCCAACAGGTATGCCTCTCTATTTACGGATTCAACAAGAGTAAGACAAAGGCACTTAGGGTCAACTCTCAGTAAGACACAAAAAGCATGCAGTCCTCTATAGCCTAAAGAGTCTACAGAGAGATTCAGCTTACTCTACAGCAGACATTTTGGGGTCTAATTTAGGTACCCTAGACATAGGTAACTGCTGTCAGTTTAAATGTCCTGGCAGTTTCACCTCAATTCCAGTTGCCTCTCCTGCAAACCTTGCATCCGTCACCATTATGCAATTTTTATCAACACTGTAGAGATCCTAGGGGGCACTTAGTTCAGGCAGGTGACCAGAGGGATATTATCCAGGCCCCACTGACTCTACCAAGGATATTTTCACCAGCTATGAAGACAGAGAGCACAGAAACTTGGTGCGAAAGCATAGAACTTAACTGTTCTTCATCAATCATGAACAGAATGCATCCTTTATTCTTTTGACAATTGATAAGAATATAGCTATCATTTGTTGAATACTCAAGGCTGTTCTTTATTGTGGTTTTGGGGCTATGCAAGAGATTTGGCCTTTGCAGTCACTTCTTTAGGGTCCTATGTTTTATAGAAGCTGCCAAATGTAATTTCTTCCCTAGATCCCTCAGTCCCTTGCCAGAAGGGTAGACTAGAACCTTTTTGCCAAAGCCTTCTACATAACCTGTCTGCATGAACTGCCTTAACCAACTCTTTTTTAGTATGGTGTATAAAACCCACTCATACAGAACAGGTCAGTTCTCCCATTCAGTCAGTGACCAGTCTGGTTCTGTCATATATTGTGCTTCCACTAAACACCCAGAGTGAGGTAGAAGCAACCACCTGATCCAGGATAATTCCAAGGTTTAGGAACTAAATGATGTAGTCTTTCTAAAATAAGTACAAAATTCCCTGCATGGACAGAGATGCCTTTAAAGACCTCCAGAGGGAGATCCTGTCTAATTTTTGGGCTTTGAATTGCTTTGAACATCCATCTTAGGCATCATCAGTGGCCACACCAGCATCTTGTTACAGCCTGCATATTCAGCTGGGTCAGATCAGGAATTCAAAACTCAAAAATAAATAGAAAAGGAAACAAGACCTGTGACAACTTTCAAATTCTATGGCAGTTTTCTTGCTCTCTTTGGACTGACATTTATTTATCCCCTGCCCCAAGTGCTACTGTTTGCCATAATCTATTTCTCTTTCTTTACCTGCTTACTGTTTGCACAAAGTGTAAAAATATTATTTTCCATATTGTCACATATGCCTGGAAAGTTTAGCTAATACCCCAAACCATTCACTCCCCAGTGTTAGCAAACAGCTTAAACTGAAACAGCAGCATCTAATCTGTATTTATGCTTCTACCAGCACCACTAGAAATTTGAAAAAAAAAAATAGTACACTGGAGGGTATTGGCATAGACTTCTTTCCATTTTATTTTGGTTCTTCCATCTTCTGGGATTTGTTTCCAAGGGAAGATATTAATCTCCTGGCTGTTAACCCAGAAGCCCTCCTGACTGTGCTCTGCCAACAGAAATCAGACCTTCACTAAGGCCAGACAGACAGAACAACTACTAAGTTTCAAACACTGGAGAAAGTATTGTCTCTTCACGTTTACAGGTACACTTTCCCATTTATTTAACAAGCACCAGAATGATTCTGCTAATGTAGCTATAACCCAGTTCTCACAGCTAAGAGATAAGGGATACTGTGCAAGAAAGGCATCCAGTGCTTCTATAGCTATACTCCTTACACAAAATCCACCCAATAATAAGAATATTTAAGAGAGTCACATAGTTCCCATGGAGAGAGAGCTGAGATCTTGTCAGATTTTATTCCAAATCTACTGAAAACAGAAGAGCTTTTGCCAAGTCAATTTTGGCAAGTGTTTCCAGCATCATCCTGTCTTGCCAAACTGCATTTAGATTTTGCTGGACTTATTTACTTGTTCAATATGCTCAGAGAAGTAGAACTATTTGCTGCTGTAGAGAATTTGGCTTACTTTGAAGACCTGGAACAACATTTAAAAGATGAATCAGAGACTGACTAACTTAGGAATTTGATCTGTTAACCTCAGCTCACAGCAATAGTGCATGCTAAGTGTTAGAAGTAATCCATAGTGCAGCTACTTCAGGTCTGAGACCAGACAACTCTCTGAACTCTCAAATGACGCTTTTAACATTTTGTTTTTATATAGCCAAGTTCCATCCCTCTCAAAAATACCATCCAACACAAGCTGTAAGATGACACTGACGATCCTCTTTAGGGGTCAAAACAGCACAACTACGTTTTATGAAAAAAAAAAAAAATCAGCATTCTTTGCTGACGGCATGGAGATGAATCCTCCAAAGGCTTGATTTTCAGAAGACATCAAGCATCCAGCCTCTCTCTCTCAAGCACAAAGGTACAGCTCTTTAGGACACCATAAGTAAAAGGCTGATCCCTCTCACACTGTTGTCCACACCCTCACTCCCCACAGAGCCGGTCAGTGCTCCGCTTCCACCCTGTCAGTGAGGCACGCAGGAATGCTTTTGATCAGATGCATCAGAGGTACACTGGTGACATATTTTGCCTGACAGAGTCATGCTCTACTGCTCAACACAAAAAACAGACTGAAAATATTTAAGTATTTCAAAAACATTATCTGCAGCAGTTGTTTTCAAGCTTTTGGTACTGTTTCTCCCATGCTCGTCCATTCCCTATTTTCAGCTTTACTAGCTTGCTTTTTCTGTTTTTTTTTTCTTCACTGAGCCAGACATTCATTCTTCAGGCCTCCCTCTATTCCCCCACCTCCTGACACTGCCCACTGCCTTGCAATAGACAGCAACCTTGCCTGCCCTTTTCCAACACACAAGCTATGTACTAGGTCATAGCCACGGTCCAACTATCCTCAAGGAACATACTGATTTGAAAAAAAGTACAAAATACCACTTAGGTTTATATTGTGTCACTTTTCTAACACCTCACTGTTATAAATTCAGCCTGGAGGATGTGTAAACATACCCTACACTTCTGGTTTCTAAATGCGTACGTGTATGTATTTCGGCTGCATTCAAGGAGAACGGTACCACCTTGCTTCCTGAGAGACACAACTACAGTACCATATGACCCGTTCCCATCTTCATTGTACCCTTCCAATATTTAATTCACTTGCAAGCTAACAGGAGTACCTGAGGATTTCCCTACAGAAAAAGACAAACCAAGAGAAAATAAAGAATCAAAGCCTACCACTCTCTACCCCAGGCAAATATACCACTCAGTTACTATTCTTCATTGATAGTTTTAAATCTGTTCACCAAATTATAATCCCTCAGGTACACAATATCTAGACCTTCTACTATTTCAATTTTTTCTATCAGGATGTTTGGGTTGCCAAATCTAACATCGTATATATCATAAAGGCTAGTGTTTGTATGAGGCTATCAATCTGCCTGACTTAACATGAAATAAAATAAAAAGACAATGTAACAAGTGACATCCATTTCCTGGTAGGATCGACTCAACTTACCTACTTTAGTCCAAGTCCTGTTTCAGTATTTCTGTTCAAAATCATGTCAAGCTGACAGTCTATAAGCAGTCATAAACTCTACTCACCCAGTTAAGACCTAGCACAATTTAGTTTCCATCTGTAATACACTAATTTTAGATTAGCAATCCACAGAGTTTTTTATATTACTCCTCTCCAATTCCTTGATACAAGTTATTGGCATCTTCTAATCTATGTCCTATTTTAATAGCTCTTGTAAACATCCTCCTGGCTTGCTGAACTTGAAAGAATGCCACCAACATTTGTATATGACTACGCCCCAGCTTTCTAATCACATGCGTGACAAATCTATAAGAGTACTGTCTTTAAGCCCTACTATATAATTTTGACTTCTACCTGATCACGAGCACCAACATTAAAATCCTTTTGTTTCTAATAAAAATCTTTCCTTCTCTGACTGTCCAGCTGTCCTCCCTCCACCTATGTCATTTTCTTACTAATTTTATACATTGCTTCATTATCTGCTAATTTATATTCATGGGATAAAAGCTGACAGATATCTATTTAGGGATTTCTTGTGGCAAGAGGACGGGAAAGAATATTTTGAAGTGCTGTTTCCACCTCTATTCTCAGACATTTTATCTTTGCTATCTCCCTTGATTGTGGATTCTTCCGCAACTAGTAAGATTTTTGTAAGCCATTCAAAAGTGCTACATTTTTTCAGTTCATATTTCATCTTTCCCCTTATGTTGTTCAAAAGCTTTCTACCTTTTGAATTTCTTCCTTTGAGGAAAAAATATTGAATTCATCTGACTACAAACGGACTTCTATGAGCAAAGATAACTATCTCAGGTGTGCGTATCCTAGACTGACTTTGAAGCTAAAGGAGAGAAACAAGCAGGGCAACTGGGGACAAGTCATCCCATTCCTAAATACGTATCTAAAATAAAACATAAAATTGTCATGTAAAAGGGCCTCTCCTTATTCATTAATGTAAGCCTAGAACAGTCCAGCTCAGACATATTTAACTACAGCACAGCTCTAGTAAGTTCAGCTATATGAATGCTTATCATAGGTATTTCCTACCAATTTGCATGAACAATTAGGATCCCCACAAGAGTATTCAAAGATAATGATAACCACACTAACCCACTGTGGGACAGAGAAATTATATTTCTAGTGGTTTTCCACCTCATGACATGACCATATTTATTTTCAGAATGCTAAGAATTCCTGTTAGTTTCTTTGTGAAGAAACTTATGTATTCATAAAATAAGCATTTCTGAGTTACTTCACTGATTCACAGATACCTGTATTATTGACCTGTCAAATGGCTGCCACCTTTGCTCAGAACTGTACATCTGCAGGGTCATAGCCCCAGGCCTCATCTAACAAGCTCTGCAGAATATATACAGCCATTTCAAATGGCTCTGACCTGTATCTTTCAAGTATTTGTGAAGATGCTTATGTACATGCAAGTTTCTCTAAGAAGAGGTGGAGAAGGTTTAGCACACAGGACATTGTGCCAACCCTGCAGAGCCACGTGAGGGTTGCTTTATATGCTTTTCCCTCTGCTCCTAGTTGGGTCTTGCCCTTGCCCTGTAAATCTAGGACCTAAGCCAGCTTCCTTGCTTTCACTGCTTTCCATGCATTGCCTAGAAGCTCCAATTACTGGCTGGAGTGTCTTAAGGGACATCACTACTCAAACGAAAGACCAAAAGCCCTCACAGCAGGTACAATTTCAAGGAGATAGCAAGTAAACGTGTCTCACATAGGCCTTCTGCCATTTCATCACTGTTTAGTTTAAGCTGTCAAAAACCCCTCTGTATGTTTTGAAAACATTTCAGGATGTTGATGAGGAACATTTTATAGTTAGAGAATTAATCACTGCTATGAATCCCAGAATCACATCAGATGTCTAGAAAGGCTTTAAGGTTACATAGCTTTCAACAATCAAAACAGAGGAACTTCACAGCTCATTCTAGCCCCCATAAATTAAATTGCTGACACACTAATAAGATCCTTGCACTAAAGGAACAGCAGCATTTGTACCTAATGCAGGTAGACTAAGTACTCAGCTCCTTTATTTTTTTAAACCATTAATTTCTGAGCAAGAGCTTCAGATGAGCACATATTCCATTGAATAATGTCATCAACTACAGGCAGAATGCTAGCAACTGATTGTATTAAGAAATTCTAGAACACAAGGCTGGTTTACTCTGCACAGCATGCACATCTAGGCAATGGGTGGAAAACAATCCAAGCCATTGCACAGCTTCCTTTGCCTCCTTCTTCCCTGATACAGGTGTGTGTGTGGGGGTGTGTGTGTGGGATGTGTACACACATGTATACACACACAAATAAAAATACAAGGCAGAGTATATCAGCCTTGTATAATGGAACTTCTTAATACAATTCATTTCAAGCAAACATATATAAAGATATTTATAAAGGAACATTAAGGATTAAGTTTTTATGCAGAACGGTGAAAATCTTTCTGGAGGAAGTAAAATGTTTTCATTGTTCTGCACAGAACAAAGCAGACAGCTTCCCCAGAAATAGCAGCACACATCAGAAATGTGGCTATCAACTCTGCAAAGTCAACACTGCAATACAAAAATATTAATCCTATTCTCTAAGTATACAGAAGGTGAGGAGGGCAAGAGGAAAAAGAGTACTATAAACATTACTGTAAGAACATCTCTTAACAGCCTATGGCCTTCAGCAAAGTGCACAAACTCTTCCCAAAGCTTTTACTACAACAAAGTAGTTAAAAAGGTTGTTGCCTGATTAACCTTTTATTTCTGAGACCAAGGAAAAAAGGTTTGAAAAGGATTGAAAAACTTCAGGTCCATAATGGAGAATAATAGCATTACAGAACAACTGGATGTGGGAGTTATTTCATGTATAAGCTGTGACGAAGACAAAAGCAAGCAGTTTTAAGTTGCATCTAATGAATATAGGTGAGTCAAGGAAAGGCACAGAGATGAGTGATATGGTGAAAGCAAAGAAACAAGAGATCTCTGCAGAGCATCCTGGAGAGCCAAAAGCAAGTCCTCTGTCCTTACACAAGAAGAGTTACAAAAGGGGTGCAATGAAGAAGACAGAATGGCTCAGAGCTCCTCCAGGTCAATGCCGAAAGACCTACTACTGATTGAAATACACCTGGATGCCCAAAGGAGATTGAAAGAAAACTGCTCTGAGCAATATCCCTCTCTTCCACTGACAGTCCTGCCTTGCTACAAGCAGAAGTTCTTGAATTAATTTTCTATGCTCTGCACTATGAAAGGAGGTATGTATTTAATCAAAGGATGTACACGGAAGGGAGGAAGAAAAAATACTTCAGCAACACAAGACAAGTTACAGAAAGTATTTCCAATTTATTCACAAGTAAAATCCAAGTGCCAATAACAGGAAGCCTGAATTGGAGGAAAATGCTGGCTATCCATATTAAATTAAGAGAAGTATTGTTAAATAAAAGCAGCTACGTTGACATCCACAGCTAAAAAGATGCCTCAAGCTATCATCTGGAAAAGCACTGTCACTGCATGGCACGTGGCTTCCCTCCCATATCCTTTGTTCATTAATTTGTTTCATAATAACTATTTGAAGCTCTAGGAAAAAACCAAACAGCCTGTATATGTCAACAGAAAAAAAAATGGAGTTCATGCATCTTGGTCTATAAATTATTGCTTAAAGGGAAAAAAGTTATATGCCAAATTCAACTCAATTCACTTCAACTCAAAAGAATCATCCTTTCTAATTCAGTTTTTTTTAGTGCTACAGGATTAGTTCCTCTTCTTATATTCTGTTTCTAAGCAAAACAAGCACATTGTTTAATGCCTATTTCACATATGATTAACAAAGAGAACTTCTCAAGAAACATGGCGATTAAACACTCACTTTTCAAGCAAACAGTTAAAGCACATATCTGAACAATATACAGTTTTGAGTGCAGCTTGAGTAGGAACAGCCGCTCAGTACCAAAAGCTTTCCATTCACATCATCAACATCAGATACATCAAGAATGTATTTTCTTCATAACAAGTGCATATGTAGGCAGATGGATTGTGCCATTTCCAACAGTTGCCCTGTTATTTTAAAGATGATTTCCATAAACAGCATGCAGATGTAAATAGAGCTGGTTGACTTTCCTCTTTTACTTCCCTCCTTCCTGGTTGGCAGACACAACTTCTGCAGAGTCAAAGCTAAGACCCCTCAGATGAGACCTGCTCTTCTCTTTCAAACAGGGCTGGAGAGCGAAGAAGCTTTTTAAGAATACATTGTTAATTCAGTAGTTGGGTGAAGAGTGCTTGACTTGACCTACCCAAATCTGAAAACCAGGGCCTGAAAACAACACCCTGCCTCCCCAGGGTGACGGTGACCTCAACAAGTACTAGGTAAAATAACATACACCAATATTTAAGGTAAGACAAAGCTAGCAGCCAGCTGCTATTTCAGACAGAAAATAAGGGCCACTGCTCTAACTCTTGTATTGTGTTTGCATGGCCAGGTTTTGGTAGCAGTGGAGACTACGGGGGTGGCTTCTGTGAGAAGCTGCCAGAAGCTTTCCCCATGTCTGGCAGAGCCAATGACAGCCAGCTCTGAGATGGACCCACTGCTGGCCAAGACCGAGCCAGTCTGAGAAGGTAGTAGTGCCCCATGATAACATATTTAAGAAGGAAAAGAAGTTATTGTGCAAATCTAATTTGGCTCAAAGAAGAGAGGAGTGAGAATATGTGACAGGAACACTATGCAAACACCAAGGTCAGTGGAAAAGGAGAGGGAGGAGCTGGTCTAGGCACTGGAGTGGAGATTCCCCTGCACTCTGTGAGGGTGTAGAGATCCACCTGCAGCCCATGGACGAGACCCACACCTGAGCAAGTGGAAGCCCAAAAGATGCTGTGACTCTGCTGGAAGTCTGTGCTAGAGCAGGCTCCTGGCAGGGACCCACAGACCCATGGAGATAGGAACCCACGCTGGAGCAGGTTTCCTGGTAGGACTTGTGACCCTGTGGGGGATCCGCACTGGATCAGGCTGTGCCTGAAGAACTGCACCCTGTGGAAGAGTGACCCATGCTTGGAGCAGTTCATGAAGAACTTTAATCCATGGGAAGGATTCACGCTGGAGAAGTTCATGGAGAACTGTCTCCCATGGGAGGGATCCCACACTTGAGCAGGGGAAAGATTCCTCTCCCTGAGCACCATCAGGAACAACCTGAGATGAACTGACCGTAGCCACCATTCTCCATCTCCCTTTGCCACTGTGGGAGACGAGGCAGAGCCTGGGAAGGAGGGAGGAGGGGGAAAGGTGCTTTTGAGGTTTGTTTTACTTCTCATTATTATGCTCTAATTTTGAATGGTAATAAATTCAGGTAATATTCCCAAGCTGAGTCTGTTTTGCCCGTGACGATATTTGGTGAGTGATCTCTTTCTGTCCTTATTTCAACTCATGAACCTTTTGTTTTATTTTCTTTCCCCTGTCCAGTTGTGGAAGGGAGTGCAGAGCGGCTTTCGTGGGTGCCTGGCATCCAGCCAGGGTTAAACCACCATAAATTCTTCTGAAGTTTAGCCTTAGCAGTTTTTCAGAGGTAGCTGGTAGAAGGGCAGGTTACGTGTCTGAAGCTGTTTTTTACAAAGAAGACTCCTCATGTGCATGTAGTGCGATCAGAGGCTGAAGAAAACAGTCCCAACATACTACTACATTTTCCAAGAGGAAACATGCTGAACTTTGAGACGGTACGTAATTCAGGAAGAAGAGTAATAGAATGGGTATTGAAAGAATTTCCTGCCAAAGCACAAATATTATCAATATGTAAATCTTCACAGGAGGTACTTAATGCTTTTGATATTAAATACTCTGCCTATGCAAGTCCTTTCCTATTGCTCAATCCTCTTCAAAACTATTACGAAGCTTTCCAGATGAGGAGATTATGTCAAGAATCCTCTGCCTAGATGGCATTTCTCAAGTGCATCCAAGTCTCATAAATTTCATTACAAGGTCACTTAGAAAGTTCTCTTGGTTGTCAAAAAAGCCAGTTTTAAGCCCAGAAAGACTCCTCTAAGCACTTGTTATCTGTTAAACCACAACTCTATTCATTACTGTTCTACTTTGTCAACAGTAACACCCACCTCTATCATTCACAAATGTAACCTAACTGTTGCCAATAATTCCCATTTTTCTTCTGCCATAAATACAAAAAATTCATCTACTTCTATAATGCATATAAGCCATACCCTAAACAGCTACCTTGGCCCTGAATTAAATTTGCAGTTCTTTTAGGTCAAACGTTGTATTTGTTGAATTCTCTTTTTCTGAGTTCACTACAAGCTTTTCAGAGTCACTTATATCTGCAAGAAAAGGCTTCTGGAAACCTCTGCCCATTTCACCTGCTCCATCTGCAGAGAAAAAATGATCAACCTAAAATCACAGCTTCACCAGTGTCTGTCCTAATTTCAAATCCATATACTATCCAATTAAACCATCATCTTTCAAGATATTTACAGCCAAATAAATAACTGGCTAAGAAGATATGTCTTCTGTCTTCCCCCATTTTAATTACCAAGCAACTCAGAGCCACTTACAAATGCCCATCCCTCTGCCCTCCTCCTCTCGCTCTACCCATTTGACCTCTGGCCACATCATCTAAATTCCACTTTGATGCCACTAGTCTTGAATCAGATTGTAAATCCTTTTTGGGAGACTCCATACCTTACTATGAACAATAAGTGTGCAAGATGATGTACAGTGCTAATCCTAAAAGGATCTTCAAGCATTACTGAAATACACTGTAATTTGAACCTGACAAGTATACAAATCTTCACTGAATGATATTTGCAAAACACAGATTAGGGAAGTTTCTCAAATACAAAATATGGGGTTTTTGACATTGCAGTTACTGTTTTACCTACCTACATGACAATAATTTTTTGTAAGAACTCTGACCAGGACATTAGCTCCTTTACACAAAAAGTCAGAAAGTCTAAAAAGTCTTAGGGTATCTGTATCTTATGTGAAATGTAAAGGGACAAATTCATGTTTAGACTATGTCCTCTCATACTTTTATACAAACATGCATATAAACACATTTGAGAAAAAAGGATACTGACAACAAGAAAAAACCAATTAACAACAAAACTCGCTTTACCAAAAGCATAGATTTTTAACATATGTACCAAGCAGATGCATATCTTCGCTATGTGCTCTCAAGAAGGAATACACTAGGGCTTTCAGTATCAACTTAAATCAGTTATGTGCTACAACCTCACTGCTCTTTTTCTGCTATGATAGCAATCACCATTAAGTACTGTCCCAATCACATAAATTGTTCTCTATGTCTTAGGGTCATATTTTAGCAACAGGGTCCACCCACACATAATTAGCTGGCAGGACTGGAATCTTGAAATTGCCTCAACTGACTTCTAGAAAAGTATGAAAAGTATGAATCAACTTTTAGCACTTCCTCCTTTTTTTTTTTTTCTCTCTTTGAAAGGGAGGGTGAAGGGGAAGATCACTGAACCTCAAACAGCTGAGATGCTATGGTATGTCAGAGGTGAACCCGGACACACGAAATCTCCCTGATCTCCCCATCATTTTTCAGGGTTGGGCCTCTTCCAGGAAGAAAAAATT
>VWZW01001018.1:892336-903691 GCA_013397115.1 Edolisoma coerulescens
CCCCCCCCCTCCCCCCCCCCCCCCGCCGTTTTCTCTTACTGGTGAATTTCTAGCTTCCAGAAGTCCTTTAAGTGATTATTTCCTACAAGGCTTAGGATTTCAAATTCTAAATCAACCACTGCAGAGATGATAAAGATGTGAAATAATCTTGTGAAACCTTTCTAGCAGAGTCTAAAAACAAAGCCAAGTAACCTGTACAACCAAGCAACTCTGAAAACTTAGAACCGACTTTGCAGTTGAAAATATAACCTCATTCCATTTTTGATTCTTCCTATCAGAGATGAAATGATTTCTAGATATTAAGACACAGACATCACAATAAAGATTAAGCAGTATGTAGAAAAGTTTGGCCTAATTCATATGCCTGTGATAAATGAAATGGAAGTTTTAAACAGACAGCTATGTTTTAGGTGTCAAACATTTCTTGACGTCTGTGGCAGTTGGCAGCTGCAAACATCCGACTGAAAGCCCCATCTGCTGCTTCACAGCTTCCAGTCGAGGATGTTTACAGTCGCTCACTGTCAACAGCAATACACATTCCTTGGCTGTTTATTTTATATTATTAACATGCAGAAGCCTCCAAGCAGGTTAGTTAAGATCACTACAACTTCTGTTGCTGTGTTGCTGCCCGCAGATGTACATGGGACTGTTTTTACAGTATTTACTAATGAAATAAAGTACAACTTCCAGAGGAACATTTGCCAACAGCCGGGCATATTTTCTATTCAAGCATTACACTTCTAGTATTATGTTGCCTATTTTACACCCAGTAAGAATTAAACAAAGACATACAAAAAGAGCAATTTGCTTCCACTGTTGTATTTGTTTTTGTTCTCCAAAAGACTTGAGCAATCCTGTCACATTCGTACAAAAACTGCATTACTCTACAACAAAGTTCACTTATCAGCACAGCAACTAGAGATAGTAACTGGCACAAAAATAGAACCAAACCCTTCCTAAGGGTATTTCTCCAAAGTGTGTGAGATGGCTTCCTTCCCCACAGAAAAGTGGGTGCAAGGAAATTATATGATATTAAGAAGTTAGCTTATGCAATATTTACTTCTAAATAAAACCACGGAAAAAACCCCAGCACCCAGCCCACAGGGGACTGTGGGGAAGCGGGAAGAAGTTGTATAGCAAGCTCTGCAAAGGCTTCAATGAAGTTCAGAGCTGCTACAAGATTTCTACAAATTATTTGAGCTAACCAGTTGCTGCTAGACTTTGCATAGAGTTGGCAGAATGGCATTTCTCACCAAATGAAAAAGCCAAAAAGATTTGGCGTAAAAACGTCTCGGTTGTACAGTTCTGCTGTTTGTTTTTTGTTTTATCTCCCATTTCCTTATTAATTTAATTATGGGGAAAATTAAAGATTAATCACTCAACTATTTTTCTGAAGTCATATGAAACCACAGCAGGCAAGCAGAGTGATTATATCACTCTAATTAGAAGGTGTTTTTCCTTGAAACTTTCTTACCCCCAAATGAAATTACCACACTGTAAACCGAGTAGGTTATGAAAAGACCGTAGCTGGAACGCAGAAGCCTGTGGTGTATTTACTCAAACTGGTAAGTGTGAAGGATCTCTATAAATCACTTTCAAAACTCAGGGTTAAATTTTCTATACTAAGGTTAAGAAAATTAATCTTGCAGGCAGCAGGTGAAAACAAGCAGAATTATGCTGGGGCCTTTCCCTTTATTCAGTATCAACTTTGAACTACTAAAGCTTCCTAGGGAATCACATTTTCTCAATGGGTCAAGTCACTAAGGAAACAAAGCAAACTTTATCAGTGCTGCACAACTCTACATTCCAGGAATTCCTAGCACTTGGCATCTATATACCACACCAGAGCCACAGGATCCACTCACCCTTTCCTTAGGAGAACTACCATGACAAGCTATGAAACTCTCAGTAAGGTCCCCAACTTTTCACAAGGTTGGCAATACGAAGAGGTACTGGCCATTCCTGTGGGAGGTCTACTGAAGAATAGGACAGTAAGAAAATATATTTAACTATAACAATACTTTGGGAAAAAAGGAAAAGAGAGTTCCTCTTTTGGCAAGTTCCATCTTATTTATCACAAACCAGCTAAGAAAAACACTTAAATCACCTTGTAAAACAATCTGTATAGACAGTAACAAAAAAAAGCCAACAAATGCAAAACACTGATTGCAGAATGAAAGTATTTCAGCCTAATTACACTTAGTCATGACACTAAAATTAACATTTCATTTGTAAATACACTGGCCTAACATCTACAGTTTAAAGGGGGAAAATGTAGCCTATAAAATGGAATTAATTAGATGAAGGACATTATATCAGCAGCAATATGCAATTCCACTCCATATATGGCTGCCTTTCAATTAAAAAAATCAAACAGATTATATCTGTATGAAAGTCAAAACAAGATCAATGTAAAACTGTGAGGCACTTTGTCACACAGTATGGACTGTTATGCAGAAGAAGGCAATGAGTTATCTTCACCACTCTGATATTTAATTGTAAAGTATTCCTACAGAGGTGTTTAGTAAGAAAGTGTCCAAGACTCAAACAGCAATCAACAGGGCTTGATACATGCTGATCTTGATAAGGTGAAACATACCTAAACAAATACAGGTAAGACAAAAGGAACAACATTCTAATTTTTTGATGTCTTCATGAATTTATAGTTCATGTCCCAGAAGGAGAAAGGGGCAAACTGGTAGCACTCAAGCCCTGCTCAGGGAAAAAAAAGCTTTCCACTGCTTTTCTCTCATTCCCCTGAAATTTCCAGGTCAGATGAATGGATTATTGGAGACAAAGAAAGAACTATAAAAACAAACAAACAAAGCAACTAAACCAAAACTTGACAAGTGCTCCTAGAATTCAGAAGCAGAGCCTCTACCTTTCATGTTACCTTCCATATAGATGAGGTGATAGGGTAACTCAGGTAAATTTGTTTTCAATCATACCAGATTAACACTGGAATATCAATAGATAAAAATGCAAATTAAAAGCCACATAGAATTTGCAAAAACTTAACTCGTGGCAATTATTTCCTAAGTTGCTTTACAGTTTACATTTTGAAACTTGCTTGTCAAAAACTTTAAGATCATCATTAAATATGGGAAAATATTATTCCTCCTCTTCCTGTCACTGACAGCACACAGGAAGATTAAGCACACATTACTTATATGAACTCAAGTTCACAGCTGTTATGATACAGCGTGAGTATCTCCAACTGTTGCAGATGAATCCAATTCTCCCAACTGCATTTGAACTCTAAAATGCCTGAAGCAGCAGGCTCCCCCTACACTAAGCCGGCAGTTGCAGACAAGCAGTTGAAATTACACACCAAATGAGACACAAAATATCCAAACGTTTGGGAATGAGATGTCAAAACTATTGGTAAAACCATGAACAACATGTAGTGCCTAGTTTTCTTGAGCCTCTTCCCAAAATTCTCTCCTCAATGTCTAATCATTAAGGATTTTAATCAGCTTTTAATCCACCCAAGTAAATGACTACTGCAGTGCACCTCACTAGCAATATATCTGCCGAAAAAAGCCCAAGAACTTACTTCTTTGGTATCAGCTGATCCTGCTTCAGTCCCCTTCATAAGAGATATCCACACCTCCAGGAAGAATTACATTCTTCATCCGCCAAAGACTGCTCCTCAGATTTCCAGGAATCTGTATCACGTACATGAACAGAAGTTATTGTAATTCCAGAAGTTCAGCAGTTCTGATCACATAGTTCTCAATATTAGGACTGTCTGCAAGAAGTCAGATAGCTTTTAACAACCATTATTACAACTGTGTCCTTTTCTGGTACTGTCATTTAAAACTTAGAATGTGTTTAAAGTGACACATTACTACTCCTGAATGCAGCTGTCTCTCAATTAGTGTAGATAAAGGTTAACTGCTAAGGCAGCATAAGTATCCAGAAATTACACTGAAGAATTTAAATTTCCCACCAGAGGTAGGCATAATGACTTCTCATTTATTATATTAAGAAATATACAGATTACACAATCAAAACCAACTAACAATCAAATCTCAGACTTAACATCATTTCAGAAAAGCAAAATCCCCAGAGCCTTTAAGATGAAGAAGAATTTATTCATGCAATCATTCTAGAGGAAAAAGGACATACAGAACCCCCATGAAGATGGATGAATGAACAGATACACAAGACAGAACTACAATATTAGGCAAAACCCAAAGAAACAGAGACTGAAAAGAGCATGGAAAGAACACAATAAGGAGAACTAAAGTAAACCAACTTAAAGTAGAGGAAGAATACACACATGACAGTTCTGAAATCTCAGTTATGAGAACAGAACAAAAGCAAAAGAAGTGCAGGACGTAGAACTTATTAACTGAAATGTATATACTCAAAACATATTATTTATCGATTTGCACTCCTGACACCTTTTGAAGGTACTTGAACCCATTCTGTATGTGCCACATGAAACAAAGATGCCTTTGATAAACACATCTCCACCAACCAGCTACAGCAACAAGTGAAGGCTAAAGAGGAATATGAGCACTCTTTATTGCTCTGCTATAGCATCAGTGAACAGTACTGTGTTGTTTACTCCTCTCCATTTCAATGTCACAAGGGAATCACTGTGAAGCCTGCAAACCTTAAGTACTGGCCAGAAAGGAAGATGCAACAGGTTCAACTGTCCTTTGGTATCAGCTGGCAGCAGTGGGCGACACCCAGGTGGTTCAAAGCATTCCTCTCCTTGTCGGCAGAGC
Organism: Edolisoma coerulescens; assembly: GCA_013397115.1. NCBI lineage: Eukaryota > Metazoa > Chordata > Aves > Passeriformes > Campephagidae > Edolisoma > Edolisoma coerulescens. The sequence continues at coordinate 897,076 of VWZW01001018.1, forward strand.
CAAGTGCCGTGCCAGTCGCTGTTCCGTGAGCAGAGCAGCGTCCGGCCTGAAGCCGTGCCTAACTCTACATCGCTGCATCACCACCCAGTGCAGAACCATTAAGTTCTTGGCTTCCCATTTCAGATAAATACAAAGACCACGTACTGGGTCAGCACAAGAATAAAGAGCATATATTAGACCAGAAAACAGTCTCCAATGGTAGTAACTTCACACAGTTTTATGGGAGAAGCATTGTCCAAGAGAGCATAACATAACAGATCCCAAGCTTAGCAAGGAACATCTAGTTGGATTTAAGAGCGTGAACAAAATACCTAGAGCACACAATTCATTCAGCTGCACTGTCCGTTTTCAAAGGGAAGGCAAAATGCAGCTGCAGAGATAAGCCGCTGGCACAGGGGACACATTACAGGCATGGCATATAGCTGAGATCCTTGCACACAGGAGCAGACATATGTTGGGCTGACCAGGACCATGTTCAAGCACAAAATTCTGCCCCAACACCCCCCAAGAATTTTTAAACACTTTAGTCCTGTATTTTGCAAACTATATTTTCCTAACTCACATTTCTTATTTCCTTTATTCAGGACACGTAATTTGTGCTGAAGTCACATCCCTGGGGAACTATTTTATACTCTCCTTTACTCTTGAGAAAAGCAGGGACTTTAACTCCGATCCTTGTGTTGGTCCAGTGACTCACACCTCACATGCTACAAGTTTACCCTCGTACTTCCAATTTCAGGGTCAGGTTGTTAATGCAGGAATCAGCTCTGCTTGCCTACAGGTAGGACACTGCACCCATCCCAAATCCCCTGCAAATACAGGGAAGGACATTTTTTACTTCCAATCAGTCCTTCGCTCATTTAGAGCTCAAACACACAACTGGGACATAGACTCTCAAAATAACTAGCACAATCACAATATTTGTCCTTCATCACCACAGATCAAAACAAATACAGCCTCTGACCACAACACTAATGTAACTTAACACGCTCCACAGTGAACTGCACAAGCCCCAGATGTTGCAGAAGGGTCTGCAAGGGTTCAGCTTATACATTCTTACCTATGAGGTTGTGCAATGCATTGATTACTCTTGTCCCAAAGGTACTTGAACATTACCAGAAATCAGTTCTAGATGAAAGGGAACTTCTGGGTACTATGTTAGGCAAAACATCCACTATAAGTGTGCAGAAAGCAACTTTGTTAACAACACCATGTTCTAAAGTAATTTAGGAAATGCTTGTTTATTCATAGCACTACACAAGTAAAACTTAACACCAATATTTAAAGAACATGTGCAGCAAATGCACTAGCCTTTGCACACATACCAACTGGGGCAATACACCTACTCAAATCCCATTCTTCATTTATTTCCAACAGCCTCCCCTTTTCTTGGGTGTGACCAGGCTTATGAAATGAGGGAACAGAATGAGGCTGAACATCAGTAGTTAAGCACTTGCTTGTTCCCACAGTTTGAAATTAAACACTCTGACCTATCAGATAAAATGCTGACATCATACTGACAGGGCCATGAACCTGAATCTTGTTAATGTTAACCTGTATCCTCATCACCCTGAAAAGGTCTTTCCTCCCAACTTTTCAGAAGCTGAAGGTACAAGAGACTAATAAGCACATGATAAAAAAAACCCCACCAAGTTAAAAGAGAGGCACAATTCAGTCCTACAAAGCAAGGAGAAAGCATTACACTGACCAGTGAAGCAAGAGGAGAGAGGGCTTTACCAGCATAAATGCCCTAGCTAAGACACTGTGGAAGCTCCAAAGTGCTCAAAAAACTACTACACAGTAATCAAGACTGACATGCCAAAGAATGCACACACTAGAAAGTTCTGCAAGAGAAGAAGGCAGAGTGAACCCCTCTGGACAGCTAAAACAGAGCTGCATGTAAGAACTGACAGGTAAGAGAAGGGCACAAAGTGAGAGGAAACCCCTACTGTTAACTTCAGGCATTGGGAACTTAGAATTATCCCTCTTCCTCACCTTCACCCCAAAGTTTTCAGTGTAAGTCACAAAGAGTTACTCTAAATGCTGGCCGCACACACCCTTCCATAGATGCAAACAGGTTGTGTTTTACTGCATTTTACTCCTGATAGCAGAAATAACTGCCCCAAGATTACAGAAAAGGAACAGAAAAAGAAACAGGACACGTATGAAACCGTTTTCCATTAAAAACCCCCCACTTTACTGATGGTCAATAGCAAAGAAAATCCCTGGTGGATAAATATAGATTTTGTAGTGGGCTAAAAATTAGAGCTATGAGTACATCTCTTGACAGCTCCAAGAACAGCTCTCAGTTGCTTAGACTCACAGAAAGTTTATAATCAACTTGCTGCAAAAGCTTTAATTTAGAACATATATGACTTAAGAAAAACACTGAAGCAAGACCTGACTTTATTTTTCGAATGTCTTAACAACTAATCCCCTTGGGATTATGTCAGGCATGTCACATTAGGATGGCTGGGGCTCACCTTGACCAGCGAGTATGTTAAAATGCAACTAAACCTGTCTACATTTGCACTCCAACTCATGCTTCTAAAATTTCAAATGGTTACAGAGGAAAAGCATCTGTGGATCTAACACTGATCAAGAACACATTATCACGTGTTTTATTCAACATGAAATGTCATAGGCAGAAGCAAGAAGAAAACTTATTTTCTACACACCTGAATTTAAAGGAGAAGGGGAAACTTTTCTACATAAAAACCTATTCGTTGTGGTAGGCTGCTATTGTAAAAGGTATATTTATACAGTAAAGCTTTTGGTGCAAAGGATTACATATGCAAATAGCTGAGTTAATAAACTAGAGCTGAGAATGACCTTTTCCTGTTCCTGTTAATTTATGGCCTGCTGCTACATTCCTTTCATGCAATGCCATAATCTTCAGAGAATAAGCTCACATTATCCTCCTCAGAGTAATCTAGGAATGCGTATAGAAAGAACATCAGCCATCACCTTCGTAAGACTCTCCCTCTTAACCCTCAAGGGTTTAGGTGACTGATAAAGTTTTAGATATTATTAAAACTTTAAACATCCGTTCTTGGCTGCTACTACCCTCCGAGCACACAGCTTCCTGCCAGCGGGTACTTGTACCAACACTGAAGCCTTCATAATATTGATTGAACCAACACTGCAGGTCCAAACCACCACACTGCTCTCCAATCACCTGCTCGCCCTGTCACTCCTCAACTGCTGAAATGCAAGAATGTGCAACTTCCAGATCTATACTTTATCCCAACAATAAAATAAGGAGTTTGGGAATACACCAGCTGCACCAGAAACCTTTTTGTACAATACAAGCCTTAGCACAAGAAGAGTTCAGGTTTAAATCCCCCTCTAGGCCTGTCTCAGCCACAATCCAAAACTTGGCTTTCACTCCCCCAGTTGAATGCCTGTGCCCACGTGGTGATGCCATGCATGCTTTGACCACTGCTTTCAACAGAAGAGGCTCAGTCCAGGAGCTTCTGCCATCCAGGAGAGCCACCACATCCAAGCCACTCCCCCAAATCGGTAAGATAACCTCTTTGGAAAAGGGGACTCTGCTCAGGCATCTCATTCCAGGACAGTGTTTGCAATCGCAAACAACAAATGGATTGACACCTTCACCTAGCTAGACCCAAGACTTAAGCCTCTGTAAAAGCTAAGCCGCAGAGCAGATCTCTCTCTACATGTCCTGCTGGTCCCTGAGGCTCTGATTGTTGTCCTCTGAGGTGACAGAAGACACCTTGCATGGCCTTTTCCTGCAAGTCACACAGACAAAGCAGGTGCCAGCTCTGGGCTATGGGCATCAGGGCAGCTGCAGGTCAGGCATCTGCACACTCCAGCCCTTAAGCTACCCTAGATGTTTTTCCTCCTCCTTCTGTCAACTGTACAGAAAGTACAGACATGCTCTCGGCACAGTTATCTTCACTCAGCTGTCCAAAGAATCAGTGAAATGAATCACGTGTGGCACTTGTATCTATTTTACTAAAATAAACAAAACTCAACCACAGGATCACTTTTTAGTATTCAAAGCACTTGCGTGCTGGTGGACACAGCCCTGATGAAAATACTTGATCAGATGACAATCCCTCCCTCTGGGGGCTTTAACAGCTCCTAACTCAACGCAGTGTCAGGGCAGTTACTTGGCTGCAAGTGCACCCTGAACATCACATCTGTCTTACGGGAAGGGGATTCCAGTACAAAAGCAGCATTGACAAAACAGCTTAGAAAACTACAACAGCAATGCCAGGTCTCTAACTTTATAAGTAGATTTATAACTAAGAATAAGAGCTATTAATTAGGTTTCAATGGTAACAGCAAAGAGCTAATGATGTATTAGGAACCACTGACACTGCATTTAACATTTAGTATTTCTCTCATTTCTCACGAGGTGACAGACAGACTTACAAATTCATGATATGACACAAGAGGTCTCAACACACAAAAACTATTAGCAACAATATTAACCTCATCGGGAAATCTATCCAGAAAGTGAACCCAATAGAAATTAATCTTTACCCAGATCTTTTGACAGTGAGCTCATAAGTAATGCTTCCACTCCCGGTATCTGTATGAGTTTGAGTTACAACAAAGCTATGGGCAACAGCCATAAAGAGGTAGTATGCATTTTAACATGGGTATATTAGGTTTGACTTTAAGAGCCAAGTTTTTCAAGGGGAGAGGGGAGTTATCTTCTGCAGTTATCAACCTTTTTAAACTCAGCCTTCTCCATTCAAACAGCTGGCATACAGAAGAGCTTAAAACATAAAAAGCGAAGTGACCTATTGTGTTTTGACTCAAAGTAGCTACAGAAGTAACCTTCAAGGTTACCTTGCCCCATGTGCGGCCTCAGGAAGGAAAAAACCACAGTTCCAGCAAAGGAATTTCTTGCCTGGCTGGAGGCCACACCCGCCACAACAACTGATGGCAGGAAAGCATTTGGATTCACAACTTTACCCGTAGCACCCAGCCGGAGGCGAAGCAAAACTTTCTCATTTTCGGAGAAGAAAAGAAACTCTTGCTCAATAAGTAGCAATTATGCTGCAGAATTTATATGCTGAGCACGGCTGAATGTACGAGCACCAGATCAGTCAACCATAGCTTTAGTGCTTTGAGTATGATTAACAGAATGAACTTTCAAAGGTCAATTAAATGTCAACACATTAAAGAGATATTCTTTTTAAGCTGGGGCGATGTGTAACAGTACCTTCCAGAGCTGCTGTGCACTTTCACCTTAAAATTTTACCCATCTTATACTTACATGTGCAGATATAAAGACAATAACTAATTAAACTTTCATAGAAAATAATGGCTATTTATGCTCCTGGCTTTTTTATCACTAAGCTGTCTTTATTACTTGTGTGTAACCAAGTACACAGAGACACTTGCCCCAAAATTTCATTTCAACTGTTGAGGGTGTGAGCAAAGTGAGAAGAAAAGGAGCAAGAGCAGTTTGAAAGTCTAATAACTTACTAAATGAAAACGAGAAGAGGCTTTTGATATGCAATTGAGCTGCCTCGATGTAAATCTGGAGGAGGACGGGGGGGATCCGGGACCGTAACTGAATTAATTATGAACGCATTAATCATGACTTTAGGCAGCCCAGTGATTTATCTCTTCATTTCTAAACATTTCTGAAAATTCAAAACTTCAGCTAACTAGCTCAGGACATCCTAAAACAAACGCTGAAAAGCTGAACGCTCAGTAGGATTCATTTAAGTCACTCCTCAAACCGGATGCTCAAATCATTAGTTAGTTTAAAAGTTTAAAAAAAAAAAAAAAAAGGTCTCCATCTCAGTACAAACCAAAAGGATCAAAATCCCGACCGAGGCCTCACAACAGAACCATAATCGTTCTGACATGAGCAATATTTATTCAAGACCAGAGCTAAAGAATAATTTGAGAGTTGAGAAAAACCAGCAGAGAGCCGCACTCTGTGCAGACGCCAGAAGAAAACGGGCTGGAGAGTTTTCCTTCCACAAGGGCAGCGGTCCCGGCACCTCTCCACAGGTAGGTTTGTAACTCCACGCAATTTTAGGAAGAGTTTTTTAGGAGGTTCCCGCTCCGGCCCTGACAGTCCCGCCAGGTTTTGAGCCAGGTGCCGCGGGTAGCGCACGGCGACGGCTCTCCCCACACCGCGGCCAGGGCGGACAACCTTCCAAGTTCCTAAAAAGTTTCTAGACGCGGGAGCTGCCTGACCCTCACCGGCTCCGCGGGGCCCGCCGCGCACGGCCGCCCAGTCCTGCTGCACCTGCGGCCCCGGCCGGAGCCCCGGGAGCTGCGGGCGCAGCGGGCAGCGCAGCGCGGCCCGGCCCGCAGATGCCCCGGGACCCCCGCCCGCTCCTTACCTGGACGGGTCCCGCTCCGGGCGAAACTTGCGGCAGGCAGCGGGCCCATTCCCGACGACCACCTCCAGTCCAGTCCAGTCCAGTTCAGCCCGTCCCGTCCCGTCCCGTTCCGCCCCAGCCCCCCGCCCGCCCGGCCACAGGGGCGGGGAAAGGGGGCGGAGGAAAGGGAGCCCGCCCCGCGCCGGGCATTGTACGCCCCCGGAGCGCCCTTCCCAGCGGTTAAGGCGGCGTAGGCTCCTCCTCCCCTCGCCCTGTTCTTTGTTTCTCCGGCTCTT
>VWZW01001018.1:903752-941186 GCA_013397115.1 Edolisoma coerulescens
CGGCCTCGCCTGCCTGCCGCAGACTTGTTCCGGGAGCCGGCAGGGGTAGGAGGGAAGAAGGACTTGCGGACGAGCAGAGTGACGTCCCCGCTGGGGATCTGGAGAGAGGAGTTGGCAGAGACCAAAAGCCTCCCTTGACTCGCCCTTACGTCAGTTTTGGATTGTAGGGAACACCAAGTCCCTTACATACCCAAGAAGTGAGCAGAAGAAATGGTAATGATAACTCAGAGGTGAGAAACTCCACCTTGGGGTCTCACTGTCTTTCCCATGACTATCATGGAATTACCACGATTTGAGATCACCCAGTCCGACCGTCCTGGCACTGCCACTGTGACCCTAAACCACGTCACCCAGCAGCACAACCAGAGACTTCTTGAGCACCTCCAGGGCTGGTGGCTCCACCACCTCCCTGGGCAGCTGTTCCAGTGCCTGACCATCCTAACAGTGAACAATCTTTTTCTATTACCTAATCTGAATCTCCCCTGTTCTCCCCTTAAGGCCACTTCCTCCAGTCCTCTCACTATGTTATGCTCATTTGGTGACCCACAAGTATGCACCATTCGGTCCTACCCTGTAAGTCACAGGTATGCGGCTCATAACTGGATATGTTTATTGTTTATTCTCAAAATACATGTTCTTACTGCTTGGTGCTTGAATCTCTGTCATTATTCCAGTCCTCAGGTTCAGGCAAACCCTTTTTCAGGCTATCCTGATCTTTCTCCTGGCTGTTTCTCCCAGCTGCACCCTCAGGAAATGTCACTGGTACACTCCATAATTTAGTGCATGGATGGGCCTGTTAAACTTTAGATAGCTTTGATGCCTGATTCTTCTGGAGCTTCTTTCTGGGAGGGAGCACTCGCTCTGTGGTATCTCCTTTTAGCCAACTTCTTACCCATGCTGCAGCATCTCACCAAGCCCTATAACAGCTTTCTGTGAAATCATGTACCAAACTCTGACTGAGGTCTAGTCATGCTGAATCTCCTGCCTTCTCCTTATTCAGGAGCCTTCCTCTGCTCACAGAGGGTACTGGGTTTGCTTCACAAAATATACCTTTGGTAAAGTCCTGTTGCATTTTATCCCACTTTCCACTTACTTGCACCTATTTAATTGTATTCTTATGTATTTGCTCTCAATCCTTAGTGACTAAAGGCAGCAGACAAATAGTCTGCAGTTGTTGGTGCTGATTTTGAATGCTGGCAGTAAAAGCACACTGGTAGGTACCCCATGAGGGCTTCCTCCTGGGAAGAACATCTGGCTCTTGCCCTTTGATGACAATTTCCATGGTAGGAGTCCCACGCCACAGATATAACAGTAATAGAGGCTAATTCCTGCTTGTATGCCATACACTGTGTCTTGTGGCCACGGAAGACTCATCAATATTATGATTAACAAAAAATAGATTTGGCTAACTTGGATTTTTCTCCCGTACATGGCATGAATGTCCTTCTTCGTCAGCCTTTAGTCTTGAGAGACGAATATCAGTGTGTAAGCACCCCTCCTGTGCATCTCAAAACAGAGCCTGGGCTTAGATTTTTTTTGCTGCATTTCTGTTTCTCAATTAAGATCTGACCTACTGATCTGATTTGGTACTTTTCTGGTGTTTGCAGGTTTTAGCACAGGCATTCAGGCATTATTATTGTTTACAAGGCTTGCATTTCCATCACAGCCAGGCATGAGTCCAGGGACAGAGCCTGGCTATGCCATTGTGGTACCAATGTCCCATCAAGGATAAACCTGCCCCCAACAACCCACAGCTCAAGTTGGGCAAGATGTAAGGGATGCTGAAGGACCAATGACGTCTAGTATTTACACTGGAATAATTACCTAAGGATTAAACCAAATCTCAGCAGCGGAGCAGGGCAAAAGTTTTGGAATCATTGATATCCATACTGCACAAATCCCTCCTGAAAAAGCCCAGCTTCACAATATGTGGGTGAAGTAAGACACTGGTCACAGCAGATACATAGTGATTTGCATTGCCTTTATGATCTACCTCTGACTGACCCAGGGTAATTGGCCATGTTCGTCATAAACAGTTCCAATTGTGAGAAAAGCCTTTCCTAAGCTGCTTTTACAGGGAAAGAGGGTTGTGTAAGTGTCATATCTCACTACTGCCATCAACTAAGGGCAGGAATGGGTGCTGCTGCTTGGCTGACATCTGGTAACCCCAGCAGAGGTGAACTCTCACCAGGCTTGAACACCCAGATGGATCAATCAGAAGGGTTAGCCCCATCTTGCTGGCCTTTGAAGACCTGAACATTACTGGTTTGCACTTAAAGTAGATTGGTAAACATATAAAATTTGGTCATGTATTTAAGATGTGCAGACCTATATTTATTACCTTTTTTCACTCACTTTTTTTATTGTAACATCTGTGAGTGAAAGCTATTAGTCCGCCAAATGAAATGTTCTTTGAGTTAGAAAAAAAATTGTGTCTACTTTGTTAGGGGCATGTCTCTTACAAACATGGTAAGTCAATGGTGCTCTTGTGGTGATTAATGGAGAAGCCATTCAGAGTTCTTGGGGTGGAGGGGGTTGGGGTTTTTTAATTACCAAGATAACCACCTCATCAAATCCATTGCTCAAAGACAGAACAACCGTGTCTTTTGCTTACTTTCACTGCTGTAGTGAGATGAAAAAGTGGTGATACATTCTCCCCAGCGGTCATCATAGATACAAATAAGGTTGTGGATCTAATATATACACACAGACTGGTGGACAAAGCCCAGGGTTTATTGTACTGTAAGAGAAACTGAACAGAAGGGAAGGAGGAGATTAAACAAGGCATTTGGAAAGAAGAGGTACCCACCCTCCATGGCATCTCGTTTGCAGTGGAGCTGCTGGATGGGAGGCTGGAAGGAAGAAAAAGCGCAGTCATTTCATTTAATTTTTTAATGAAGGACAAACACACTGCAACATTAAGGGCAGAACCAGTAATATCTTCTTGCCTCTTCTGATCCAAACTCAAGAAATGTGTCTCACATCCCTTTTGAGCCAATACTAATGGTCTCACATACTATTTCCACCAGAAAACCAAGTCAAGGGTAGAGCTGGGAGCAACTTCTGCTTCCTTAAGGAAGAACATACCTTCTTCAATATTTATTCAGTACTCCTAGCATTCTTCCAGTCTATTTTCTATCAGAAAGATTGATTCCTCATGTTTCCCTGAGTCAACATACTCCACCCTTCCCATGTAGCTCTGACCACTTGTCTCTGCCTCTTATCCGGCTTTTCCCAGTCACAAACAAGCAACACATTCTGGCTGATGTTCTGTTTCTGTTAGCATGGCCTATATAATCTGAGGTTTTGGGTGAAATTAATATTACACCATTTTTCTTACTCTAGAAATGTTTGTACTAAAAAAGTGACAAAGTTAGGCACCTCTCCAAGCAACACATTTCAGCAGTACAAAATGATTTTCTGCGTAGTCCAACTTTCAGAACAGCTCTTGGTTTTATAATGTCTAGCACAAGAGGATCTGATGTGGGTTGGCTGATAGATACAGCCATAATGAATCTGCTTAATGAATAATACTAAGATTGGGCAGTTCTGCCACTTCATCTCTGACTGAAACAATAATTCAGAAAAATACACTGTTCCAAAATTCATTTTCTTCTTCATTGTAATGACGGTTTTTCATCTGCAGGAGATGTAATGTGAATATATAACATTTGGACCAGAGAGGTTACATCTTTGCCCTCCACTATTGTCTTCAGTGCTGGAACACAGCAATGGGTTTCTTTGAAAGCACAGCAGACAGCTTTTTAAAGTGGCCTCTCTGGTAAAGGAGGACAGCAGCAGATGTCCAGTTCAGTACTTCTATCATGCACTCGGTGAGATACAATTAGGGAGAAGTATGTAGTCTTTAACCTTCAAAAAACATGATCAGAGTAACTGGAATACTGTCTTGCATCTGAACTTCAAAGTAAAATTAACACAGCTTAGAGAATACTTGAAAAATACTATTTTACAATTTAAACAAAAGTGATTTTTAGACTTCAGATCTCAGCTATAACGAAATACTATTCTAGATGGATAGGGTTCAATTTAGTGCCTCACAGAGGTGCCCATGATATATATTCCTCCTATTACCTGTTTCCCTCTTCTCTCCCTATAATTATTAATACCACAGTTTACCTCCATGTAGCATAGTAGAAGAAGTATATGCTGACAGAAAATACCTGAGTTCCCTAATAAAATGACTAGATATGATGTATTGACCATGACAGCATACGCTTGTCATTTCTGGTGAGCTTCATGGGACTATGCAATAGTTAATTCCAGAGAAATGCTGTGGTTGAAAAAGATAAAATAAATAAAATAAAATAAAATAAAATAAAATAAAATACCATACCAAATTTTCAAAATATGCAGAATCTCTATCTGTTTTCAAGCCTTGTTGCCAAACCATTTGCAACTTACATTTGCAAGAAAAGCCTAAAGAAAAATGAGCAAATCAATGTACAGATATACGCCATATAGCTTCAATGCATGTGTTTGCTTCACAGTAGGTGGTGTTACAGCTCTTCTTTCACCCTAACCTAGTAGCTTTGGAACAGCATAGGGATTTTTCCAGTAGCTGTTTTGAATTGCGTTCTGCTATTGTCTGATAGCATCACTAGCTGAAACCTTAGCCATGAAGCCAAAGTGAAGCCAGGCATGAGAAAAATCTTTAGTACTGAAGGCCAACAGTAAGGGCAACGTGACTTTGAATTGTTGTTTAAAGAACGAAGGGCCCGGTTTTGCCCTTCTAGTATCAAAGAAATTTTCTCCTTAATCTGTCTTGCTAAAGACAACAGGACTATGTAGTTAGTGCCACTTGATATTAGTAAAAAGCAAAAAAATCTAGCAGTAAGAGGCAAACAATGACAATTAGAAATATTTCTAATAAATTTTTTTGATGACAAAGAAAGCAGTTCTCCTGGTACAAGATATTACATAAATATATAAATTTAAATCAATTTATATTTGTAATACTGTAAGAGAACAGTAAATATCTGTAGCTCTTTGCATCTTCCACCAGGAATAGACCAGAAAATACTAAATGTGTAATTCCCTAACAAATTAAAATTTGGAGTAGAGGTGAATACAGAAACAAGAGAGGGGAGAACATGAAATACTGTATTGCAAGAACTATGATTTACTCATTTTTGGACAGTTCTCTGGTGGTAAATGTGTGTAACATGAACAGACGCACTGTGCATGAACTTGTAAAGATTAGGGCCTTGTGTACATTGGGGAGATGCCATCAAACAGCATGAACTAACAATTTTGGTTTGCAAGACAAGCTGCTACTATCATATGAGTTTTGTAAGGCTCCTCTTCTCTAGCTGAATGTGTGGGACAAGAAAGCGAAGTAATTAGTCCATATTCTTTGCTTTTTTCTGAGATAATTTTTCTCATTGGCTAGAAGTCTTTTTTTTTTCTCTCAAAAGATACTTTCAAGTTTCAGGTTTTCTGTGCTGTTCCCTAAAACATTTGTACAGTAACTACAGCATAAGAAGCAAATAAGTAATGCCACAATATTTTATCACATTATTACTTTGGTAATATCTATATATATATATATAATAACTAATTAAATCGTTGAACATATCATCTGTGATAGTATTATTTTCTATAGTAAATTACCAGGAAAAGTATATATCAGCATTTTTCTTAAAAGAGTAGCTGGGGGAGTGTAGTTAAAGATTGTATCATACAGGGACAAAGAATTGAAGGGCATAACTGTAATTCTTATATTGCATAATACGAGTGCTTCATTTTGTGGCTTTCTTTTAATGTAGCTTTTATGTTCCTTTAAAAATTGGAGGAGGAAACCCCCAAAGCATCATGACATTGGCACATTGGGGCTGAAATGTTTAGGCTCCCCATTGAAACCACACCTGCTTGAAGCAGCATTTGTTTGGTTTTAGCAGCAGTGGTTTGTAGGAGGACCAGCACAAGAACAGGTCTGCTCGGTGGGTTTCAGTGGTAGTGGCGGCCACAGAGGACTCAGGGAGCTTGGCTATCACTCCAGGACCTGCCATGCTATTTTCACGTGACAGCTCTTCCATCTGCTCCTCTCAAGGGTGATCCATTGAGCAACAGTGCTTCCCTAATCACCTGCCCCTGCCAACTGCCCCAAATCTGCCTCATTCCTTCCATTTATTTTAATTTTGTAAAGTTCTTGGAGATCTGCTGATGCAAAACAGTGCTGGAGAGGCAGGTGCTTTTCCCAAACACTGCCTGTGAAACAGACTGGAACAAAGAAAGAATGAACCAGAAATAGGGCCAAATCTGCCTGATCAAGTGACGAGCACCAAGAACAAGTGAAACCACAGACAGGAGATCCATATCCTCCCATTACACCTGTAGAACAGGTAACGAACCTGTTTTTCAGGTTTTGGTAGTTGCAATAGTAGAGATGCTGTGAATTTCTGTGTGTCCTTCATCTGTCTGCAACAGCAAATAGATTTTGTGGGTGATTGCATATTTTCAAGCTAATCATCAGGAAAGTTCTGGAGCACACTGTTGCTTTCCTGCAGAGATGCTTTTACATTTAGTCCTGGTACCTGATGGCTCTCAAACACTAAAGGGCCTAGAGATCCACTGTGAAGAGGCAAGGTTGTGTGTCTGTGCTGAGAGAAAGGACACAACTGGTGTTATGTGAAAGATCCCTTTCACATGAGCTGCATGTCTGTCCAGGCCTGCTCATCCCACCCTCATCCTCACATCCTACCCTCGCCTCCACATCCCACCATGCTTCTGCATCCTGCCCTCATCTCTGCATCCCACCTTTGTCTCTACATCCTGCCCTCATTCTCAGCCACTCAGCTTTTCATTTTGCTGGGCATTTCACCTGAAACAGCTCTGCAATGATGTGCTTGATTCTCATTATTGCTATAATCGTTTCATAGCAAGTTTCAAAAGTGCATTAAACTGACAGCACTGTTGTGCTGGAATAGCTGGAAAATTTCTGTACTAAGGCATATAGCACTGCCTTAGCTTGCACTCCCATCTCCTAGAATCCAGTTTTGTTAAAACACGCAACTCAAAACCTGAAGTCTAGTAGCATCATAGTACATATATTTGAATAAAATCTGCATTTTTTTCCATCAGCTGAATGATTTAATACATGTGTTTATTCAGCAAGGTTGCGAATGAGCTGCTGGAGCAGTAACTTAATGATGGCAAGCTCTGACGGCCAGGCAGTGCTTTTTATAGCAGGTCATTGCTGTCTCTAGTGTTTGAGACAAATACTGGATTCATTGGGAGATCTTTCAGCAGAAGGATAATATGTTGAAAAGCAGCTCTGTCAAAGTGACTTTGCTGCTAAACATTTTCTAGTAGTCACAGAATCTGAAATCTGATTTATTAATTAAATCCTGTCAGCACATGCTCTAAAGAAACCAGCATGGCTGAACTATGCCCTTCTTAAGTGAGATTAAAGGACATGACAAAAGTTTGTAATAGTATGCCTCAGCCCACATTTCCTGTAAAGGATATAACTTTGTTATTTTTCAAAATATGCTGAATATATTTTCTTTATATCTTGGTTTATTATGACCCGTGGGAGCAATTGAAAAACTGAAGCATGCAAAAACTAAGTGAAAAAAATAACTGGGTTACACAGGAGGAGCTGGCATATCCTGACTGTATTATTCTCCTACAAAGGAATAGAAAGGTATTTAGCCAGGTTTTCTCCAAAAGGGACAAAAACTTTGAAAGAATCTTTGCTTAAACATTCGTTGAGTAATTTTTCAACTAAATTTATTGAGCTAAGTGACACATTGAGAGAAACAGAGCATGTCTTAACATGAACAAAGGAATAAAGAAAACCCTATTAATTAGCAACATGTAGCTGAGAGTATCATCCTATGACATCTCTATGGGATTGCTGTAAATAGTGCCTAGTCCCACAGTATGAGACAAACATCTTGCAGTCTGCTCCAGCTTGGGTAATTACAATGCACTGAGCCTGTATGTTCAAATTTGTCCTTGATAGGAAAACAATTCCCCGAGCCCCAGCAGGTTCCTCTGTAGCCGGACATAGGCAGCTTGGTGCCAGTCTCCCCCAAGCCCCAGGCACACCTCTCCCGTCTTTCACATTTTTTTGCTGCTGCTGTGTTTTTGCACCCGTCTGTGCTTCTTCCTGTAATCTGGGGTGGTTAATGTGCAGCGCTGCTTCCCCACTGGCAGACTTCTAGCCTTTGAAATTTGTTTGAATTCTTCATGTGCTGGCAGCAAGACACATGGATAGTGGTGGGCTGGTGCTCTCTGAGGGAGGTGAAGTGTTGGCCAAAGCTGCTTTTTCCCCTTGCTGATCTGCACCTCTCTAAACCCCCAGACAGGCCAGAGAGACTTCCTCCAGTGTGGAGCAGGCTGGAGGATGGAGGGACCTTTGCTCTGCTCTGACGCTGCTGTGAGGTGAGCACCCTTCCTGAGTGCCGTGTTTTCCCAGGGCTCCCAGGAACCCTGTGCCCACCACAATCTCACCGCACCCACCTTCATCCCAGAATCTCCCAGTGCCTTTCCAGGTTCACAGAGACAGCTAGAGTCCTTAACCCCTGGCCAAGGTGACAGCAGATTGGAAAGCACTGCATGCAGAACAGCAACATGGAGACAGCTGAATAAGTCCTGAATTACTCATTTCAGCAGTGACATGTAACAAAATCAGCATTGGTTGGTAGTGCAGTAGTTTACTGGGTGTTACTGTGGCACCAGGGTACTGCCTAGCTTGACTTTGACCCAGCCTATGTAGTTACTGTTGGAGTAACTACTGTGGGCAGCCCTTTGCCATCTTTCCTTTGCTAGAGAGCATTTTCTGGGCTTCACTTACGCCTTTTTCTGATCCTTTTCTGCCACGCCAGAAAAAAAAAATGTAAAAATGAAAAAAAAATACTTTTTCTGAGTACTCCTTTCTTATGTCAAGGCATTGTCTGGGAGCAGTCAGTTATCTTTGGTTTCACGACCACTGCTATTCCAAGTCTGTATCTACTTCACACAGCCTGAGTAATGTGGTGCTTTGGGCTTCTGGCATCACTTGCTAAGCCTCCTGATGGCAGAAAGCCCACCTCCACGTTGCACCACCTCCATGGTGCCATCGTAGTCATGACCCAGCTGCTGCTCGCTTGCTTCCCCGTGGGAAGCACAGCCCTGGTTTTCCTGCTCTTTGTTCCCTTTGTGGAACAGGTGTCTCATATCCAAAAAGGCTCACTGCAGTTGTTCACCACAGTTGTGTTTGTTTTGCTTCAGCTGCCCCTGTTTCTGATCGTGTCTCACTTTGGCTGCGAGGCTGTTACCAAAAATTGGTTTGAATGTCACCCCCTTGGGCACTGAACCAGTGGCAGAGGCTACTGCCGTGTACAGGCAACAGCCCATTTCCATCCTTGCTCAAGCATCCTCACGACAGTCCACCTTCAGAAACCACAGGAATATTGCAGAGCAATTGAATAGCTCCTGGCATTAAACATGAACATGCTTGGTATGACATTTTGCCAAGACTGGATTGAGATTTCATACAACAACTCACTGCAGGTACTTACACACTCTGTTGGACATGAATGCTTGGCTAGACAATACATCTTGCCTTGGAGGAACAGGCACAAAGCACCGATGCACCAGCACCTGTGGAAGCAGATGGCTTGCCTATTTTCCTCCAGACATGAAGGCTGCAAATCCACAGCACATCTCTTTCTCGGATTTACAAAAAGCTGCAGAGGAACTGTCTCCTGTCAAATTTCTTCTCCTGCCTGGTGGGACCAGCTCCAAACTCAGCTATTCACATTGCATTGTTCGTTTCTGAAAACTTATACTCTAAAGTTTAAAACTAAGGGCTGAAAGTGGTGGGGAAAACCCAAGCAAACCACAGCATGTGTGACTAAAAGCGAGATGATAATCAGTGGTCCTTGAGGCCTAAACACTTGTCTGTGAATCACCAGGGACTTGAATACAGACTCCATCAGTGGGCAGCAAGGCAACAGGCTGTGTACGGGTGGTCCAGCAACATGAATATGGGGAGAACTGTAATACCAGAGCTTTCCTTGACTTTCTGAAATCCAAGACAGTCTGTCACACATTATAATACAGAAAGTATGCTGAATGACCATTTCCAGCTCCAATAGGAATTTTCTCTGACCTTTTGACAACTACCTGCTGTATCACCTCTCCAGCTTGAAAAAAGGAGAGAATAGTTCCCTAACTCAGTAGATAGCTCAGGTTTAAATTTAGTAGCTACTTTTAGAAAATACCACAGTTTTCTTGGACAGGCAGCTTTGTTCAAGTACTTCTGGCTATCACTGCTGTCTCCTTAGGGATGAGAAAAGGCTGTACTAAATAGGATAAGAATAGCAACAGAGGACTGATACTGCTCTTGTGTGCAGGATGGGTGAGATGAATGTCATCTTCCTCTTATTTGCCTTCATAAATCATCTCCCTTTCTCTTTTTTTTCCTTATGAGTGTTGATTTTCACCGTAAATGAAATGGGCAAAATGTCATGAGGGAAGTCCAGCTATTAAAACAAGCTGGTAAGACTTTTCATGCCCTTATTTCCTGACAACCAAAAGGACTTTGGATTTTATGCATAACAAAAGTCTTTGGTCCACAATGGGAAGAAAATTACTTAAATTCTATGTATTTGTTTATGTGGCATTAGGTAATTCTGCTTTCAAGTAGCACTTTCCTGTACATATAAACACACAAAATCCCTAGTGAAGATCATCTAAAGAGAAATATAATTTTACCTTAATAAATAGGTAAGATAAATTTGCCATTTAGCGGATCCTTGCCGAGCTGTGCAGGAACATTGCGGGTGTTCGGAATTCACTCCTATTGTCCCCAGGCTGAATTGCTTTGAAAAAGGTCACATGAGGAGGAAAGGAAGTTTTGACTTTCACATGCCTGTTATTGCTAAGGAAACCACTTCCTTGGTATTCACATATTCAGCATGTCTCCAGTTTTGGTGCTCTGACAAATGACATGGTGCTGCTGCATCAAGTAACAAAGAAGGGTGGAGAAGGCTGTTAGACAACTTGACGTGTTTGAAACACCAGTACAGCTTTTGTAGGACTGTCAAACTTCAAGTAGGCTCTGTGAGAGTAAGCAGGGTCCTTTGTTAGCTGCAGATGGGATACCTGGAGTTTAGAAACGTTTAGAAAAGGTTCTGGCCTACACCTCAGCAAGCTCAGGTGTAGTTTGGAAGTTTCCTGGGTTGTAGGAATGGCAATATTCTTACACCTCTGTGGATACCCGGAGACAAATTTTCTAATACAAATATGCCTGTGCTATTCTCTGTGTAGAATTTATTTCAGCTTTCAAGTACATACTTGCCTTTTCTTTGGCATTTGGGTATCAGGAACTGAGTATCCTTGGTATGTGATGATTTCAAAAGTACTTGGATTTGAACTTTGGCTATGCAGGACTTTTCCCATTTTTCTGACTTCTTACTCAAGAAATTAGAAAGCGTGACAAGCTACCATTGGTCAGGACTGAAAATCTCTACCAATGGGGGGATTTTTGTAAAAAGGACTGAAGCAAAATTTCTTTGAAATTTTATGTGCAAATCTCAATCTGACAAGAGGAAAACGTATCATAACTAGGCTTATTTCTACTCGGAGGAAAAAAAGCAGTCTAGTATGCCTCAGGATACAAGTGGGCTTCACTGTAAATATACAATAGCTACTGACATTACTGGGACCAAATGTGAGGCATGCACAAATCACAGGAGCTGAACAGCTAAAGCCCTGCTCAATTTACTGAGAGGCTACTGAGCTTTTGATATGTCAAGATCTATTTGCCTAAATGTTATCTGTAAAGACAACATAATGTAGTGAACTGAGCCTTTCAGGAAGCCAGAAATCAATATTCTAATCTTGGCCCTACCTCAGATGCATTTGGTAGCTCCAGAATAGTTGCTTAATCTGCCTGCATGCTTGCCAGAGATAAAACAGTTCAAATATAATAAACTCCACTGAATTGCTGCGCAGACCAGTTCACAGCTTCTGTAAAGTTCTTTGAAGCACTGAATTGTTATATAAATATTGCCATTATAGGCAGGACTTCTAGGGGTTTGTCTCCAGGAAAATACATAACAAGTATCTTTGGATTTGAAAATTCAGGTCTGTTTTCTAGCAGATGCTCTTGCCCCATAGAAGCTTGAAGCACAGCCTGGTGGCAACCCAGAAGGCACAATGGTGTCTGGCATGATATCATCTTTTCCCCTGTCCTTTTTCAGATGTTTTCTCCCAGAGAGCATCCTCATTTTCATTCTGACCGTGGCAGGAGTAACCTCAACAGAAGTTATTTGCTTAATGCAGAAATAACAGAGAGAAGGACCTACGGCCTGTTTATTTAGGAATTAAGACTAGAAAATAGTTGTGATTTCTCCTGGGTTAAAATACTTGAAAACATGCTACTCATTTCCCCCAATATAGTAATTTCAGAGTGATCACCTTACTAGAGGCTTAGCTGAGCTGTACTTGTGTCCAAGGATCTCCGAAGGGTTACCTGAGGTGAAATAAAAGATAAGTAAAGTCACAACAACCTTCTTCAGCTTTTAAGAAATAAAACCAACAAAACAAATAAAGAAATTAACCAACCAACAACACCACAGATTACTTTCTGTAATATAGGAAAGAAGAGATATACTGGCTCTATCTGTCTTCCACGCAGGAAATGAGTTTCACCTACAGAGGACAAGAGCACCCATATCCTAGCAAATTGTGCACTTTTCCAGCCCAAAAGAGCAGCAGTTTGTGAATTGTTCTTGAAATGATGAGGTTTTTTTAAATTTTGAAATTTCTAAGAAAAACCAAGTGCTAAAACAATCAGGTCTACGTTTACTGGTATGTGTATTTGTTTTACAGTCATTACCACTTGCAGAAGGGAGTTGTGCACCTCTAACAGCCCAGGGTTTTGTCTTCTGTCCTAGTCAGCCCTCATGATGCTGTTAAAATACACGGGCTGTGGCTGGCAGGTGGTAGTCACACCCGAACCTAGGCAAGGTTTTGTTCCAGAAAAAGCTGGAGATATTTGCTACATTCAGTGGTGAGGCAGCGGGGAAGGCAGTGCATGGGGGGGATGCACTCAGGGCAGCCGGGGTTGCTAAGCACACAGCCTGCTATGCCGCTAAGCAGGCAGGATCCGGCACAGCCATTAAGTCTGGAAGAGGCCGAGTATTTAATAAGCTGCATGCTACCATGCATTTACATAGCTTAAGTTGTAGTAAAGCCCTAGCAGGAAAGGGTCAAAAGTGCAGGGCTGGAGGGCTAAAGCCCACGCAGACCCCATCATAACCCATCCTGTCCTCAGCGGAAAAGAACTTAGGGAGGAACCACAAGAAAACAGCCTCATTCCAACCAAGGAGAAGTTTAAAGGCCAAAAGGCAAGAATTTAAAAAACGTAAATTTAAAAAATAATTGAAATTACGGCACATGTGACCAGGTCTGGCAAAACTCAATTACACAGAGGTTGCAGGGTATCTACATGCCCCCAATAAACCAAGCGTAAGGAGTGCAGTGGAAAGGAAAATGAGATTCCCGTCCTTTGTGGTTTACATGTCTAAAACAAAATGACTCTCTGCTCACCCTGTATGCTCTTAAGACTCTTTCATGTGAATCATTTGACACTTATTTATTTCCCAGTATGCATATTTAACTATTTCCCTGGGCATCATCTTCACCCTCAAACTGACAGAGACCGGAGTCCTGTTTCAGGCAGCGACTCCCCACAGCAGGCTCTCTGTCCTCTCTATTCTCTTCCTCATTAGCAAAGGCTGTTTCAATACAGAGCTACTGACTTTGGACAGGAGAGCCCATGTCTGATTTCACTTCCTTTAGCATAATCACAGACTTCAGTGACTGTGCTTTTTGCTTTTCATTTATACTGACGTAACTGAGATTGAAATCCGTCCCACAGCAAATATTTATCAGAGCATATCAAAGGAAAAGCAGACCAGAAGAGAAACAAGCACAACAGCAAGTGCCATTAAACTTTGCCAAGTTAGATTTCAAAGTCAATGGAAACCACCCCAGAGACACAGAGCTAAAATGTAGGACAAAATAGAAGACTGAAAAAAATAAGTTTCCAAACACTGTGTCCTACAGAACAGGTTTTGATTACTTGTAAATTGCAAAAATTATGAAGCAAAACCTACACAGAACTAACAATATGTGAACAACGTCAATGGTCACCGCTACGGTGCTTTTGTTAACATCCTTGCTTTGAGATATAGACCCATCGCAGCTATCTGTGCAGGTCAGGGACCCTTTCTACAGAGTACTAAGAAAGCAACAGGAAAACATCCACAACTGGCTTTCTGAATGATATAAAATAACGGGATGCCCCACTTTAATTAGATAATTAAAACTGTTTCTGCTTTGCTAGATGCCAAGGACACCCAGTTTCTTGGCAACAGACCTCTAATTTTCTTTCTTTAATATCCAGGTCACAGCCATTTGGATTAGAGGTTCATTTCCAGCAGCAGTGCACAGCAGGGGCACACAGCTTCCTGTGCTGCTGTTGGTATCCCCCCTAAGTTCAGCATCTTGCAACTACATTTATAAAAGCTGTTAAATGTTAAAGTCCTTATAAAGGGCAGTTTCTCAATATTCAAGAAGGTCAGGTGACATGTAATATATTAAATACATATTAAAATAATATTTAGGCATATTAAAAAAATTAGGCTGTCCTGTGCAACACCAGCAACCTCTTATGTCATCTGCAACAAAGTCTCACCCTGTTCTAGCTAAAGAACACAACTGAAAGCGTTAAAGCAAGAGAGAGGAAAACTCTTCCATCCCCAGCTCTCAAGCTGCTTTGAAAATAAGGTCTACCATATCCCTGACCATTTGCTATCATTCCCCCTTATGAGGGAGAGGAACACTGTCCTAGAAGAGGTCTACCTGCTATCCAGATTAGGTGAGAAAATCACGTACCTGTAGTGAGTGTTGGTCAGCTACCTGGAAGAAAAGCACATAGCTCTGAATGCCCGTACCAGTGCTTTGCCTGAGTTGACATCATTTGAACTGTGGAGCAAACTATAGCCTGAGATTATCAGATGTCATCAATCAATATGTCAGGCACAGTTAGTCATTCCCAGCCCCACATGAACTGTAAAGGCATAACTGATGCCTAAAGATTTTTAGCTTTTTCATGTATTTGTAGCTTCATAGCTTTTTAATTTATAGTTGTATGGTTTCTAGTACTTTTCTTGCCATTTCTCACATTTTAGAATAATAAGCTAACTCTTTCTAACATATTCATGAAATTCTGTTTAGTCTTATTCTTAGAAAGAGAATTTCTGACAAGAATATCTGGTTTTCCACCAGAACTTAAGAGACATAACAAATAGGGCAAGGAAGCCCCTGGACCAGCTCCAAGGGACTGACCCAAGGGTGGGTTACTGGGGCAACTGATCTCCTACTGGATGTACCTGCTAGATATATGAATTAATTAGCCTTATAAAAATTTTAGAAATCCTTTATCACACATGCAGGTAGCCATTTCTGTGCACCTGAAAGCTTTCATTAAAGATCTGCTTTTTATCAGTTGCAAGTTTTTGTCTTTTGATTTTAGGCAACATAGCAGCCCATGCATATTTTTGAAAACCAGACCCTTTTTATAGGAAAGGAATATAGAGCACGGTACCAAGGGGTGGGTTAGACAGAACAAATCATACAGAGCAGATGGCAGTCACAGTGCTTAACGCACTGTTGGAAGGTGCCCAGCTACTCTAGTTATGAGTGACAGAAGAACCTATAGAGGATAATGACTTTGTCAAGTGCCAGCAATTTATTACATTGTATTCCTGAGAACAGCTGAGGTGAATTAACCACAGTAGCCATCTACTATTCCTTCTGACATCCCTGAGATCCTCTCTGTAGTGCTGCTGAGGTTGCTGGTGCCTTTTGGGTCGACGTGAACTTGTTCAAAGCTAACCCAAAGCCAACTGGCGGCGTTAGTGTAGCACCAAACCCTCGCCAATAAACCACTCAGCAGGTGTATCAGCTTATGCCTGCTGCTACACTAACCATCACTTGGGTTTTGGTCAGCTTGGAGTGTGACCAGAACAGAAAATGTTAACACACAAACAGAGCTTTACAAAGAAGGTACACCAGGTGGTACAGCAGTACTGGGTAAACGCCTCCCTCCAGCTACTTCAAGCAAAGGAAAGGTTATGAGGAACGTGCCTTCTATGCACTCTTTCACCTGACAAAGCCAGTACATATGACAAGGTATTTGTATTCTTGTGTACAGCCTTACATCCATGCCTATACACATCACCATTTAGCTCTACAAAACATACTTAAAGTTGGATTATTTTTAATTAAAAATACCCCATCGAGCAATTTCATAAAAATAATGCTGCAAAGTGAATTTTGGCTGAACTCACAGAAATTATTATTCTATTGCCTGTCCTGAATTTTATCTTCCACTAGGGACAGGTGAGGTAAACAAAGCAAATTGTTGATGACAAATATTTCAGATGTGTTTTGAAAATAAAGCTTTTTTACCCCCAAAGAACAGCCTGGCCCTGTAGGATTGGTATCTCATGCACAGAAGGGGAAATGAATTAATTTTTACTCAAAAGAAGGCCACTTTTTTCTACCAATGAGCACATCAGAAACACTGTTACTGTTTTATGAACTTCTGATGATCAAGTAGCAGACATTTTCAACATGATCTTCTGTTAAACAAAGTGCATATAAAGTGCATCTGTCATCTTCTCTTGAACCATCACTGTCCACATCCAATCATCTGCAACATCCAAGAAACCATGGATCAAAGTAGAGAGCAAGTTAAGACAGTCTTGGCAACCTTGCTATTCTGTATGTGCCAACTCAGGAACACAGCTTGTTGCAGTTGGGACACAGGTATGAGTAGTTTCAAACCATTATTTAAGATTTTTGTTAGGTTTATTTGGGCTATCTTGTAAAGGGAACATTCCACAGAAAGATGGCATGCAAGAGAAGACCAAGTCACCAGCTGAAATCCATAAAATTATTACAGTTCTTAACACACAAAGAATATATAGTTGAGAGTCAGAAAATAAAAAACAGAATTTTCCTCTTTTAAAAATACAAAACCTTAATGAAGAAAATGTATTAGAAGTAATGTAGAACATCAATTTATTTTAAAAAGAAAATCTCTGCAGACAATGTTTCAGACTTCACACAAGAAACTTGTTAATAGGCAGTTTTATATGTTTTAGTACAACTTGCTTTGATCACTTTAAGATAATTATTTTTCAAGTTAATCAGCATCTCTGTCTCATGTTTTGACTTAAAAGGTGCCTATCACCTTTGCATTTGAGTAGTAAAGATTGCTGTTATTTTTATTGAAATCATGACCTTCTTTATTACTATCCCAGATACTTTGTCAATACCATCTTTCCTGTTAACTGTCCACATACAGTTTGAAATACTGTAGCCTAATGTGTTGAGATTTCTGGTCTGATGTCAATGAATGGAATTAGGGCTCCTTAGCATCACCTTTCCCTTCTCTGGAGAAAGTTACTTTCTTTACTTCATTATATCCTGTGACAGTTACCTCAAGCCTGTGACAATGATTTTAGTCTTAACTCTTCGCTGGTCTTTGGTGGTATTTCACTGACAGTTAGCAAGCTGTTATCATGAGGTGGCTGCTCAAAAGACTCTGGATTTTCAAAATTCAGCTTTTAATTAACAGGTATTTATCTCTCAAATCATCTTGGCAGCAGTCTCTGAGAACGGATTTGGAAAGGAGTTCCTCTAATACTGAAACTCAGGCTCCCTTTAATATAAAATTAAGGCATGCTAACCAAGGAACCTACGGACCACTCTCTTTCTTATCTAAGAAAGGAGGATCTGACTTCACAAAGGTATTAAAAGACTACACATACATACACATCCACTAAAGAACTATGTCCAGATTTTGTTTTGACTGTAAATGTGGTAATGCCTGTGAACCAAAAGATCCTTCAGAAAGACAGAATCAACTGGCATTGTCCTCCAGCAAAAACTGGAGGTCTTCATTCTTCTCTGTCAGTCAATTTTCTTCATTCTTAAAATCCCTCCCTTTCAGATGCAAGTGCTTCATCAACAGATTTTATATGCTTCTCCCCAGCATAAATCCCATAATGCAGGTTGTCATCCTTTACAGTAGCCCAGGACATTTGTTTGGTGGAGAACCTCGCTGCCCACTCTCCTGCCTTGTTAACAACAATGACACCCCCCAAGCCCCCAACTCGTGTCTTCATGTAGTCTAATGCAGTGTCCGCTGCTACCTCTGGTGACATTCCTGAAAAGAAGAACAAAATCACTTCATGGTATCTGTCCTGAGAGTTTTAAAACTCCCTTCAAATTTCACCCCTCCCCATGGAACCAGTCAAATCTAATTTCTCTTTTAACTAAATCAGCAAGAAATTTCCAGTCTAACAAAGGAAGCATTTTTAGAAAGGCTCTGGACAGTTGTGAAGAGCTGCGGTGGTGTGGTACTGCTCCAAGTATTCATTTACACAGCTTCAGATTTTGATTCAGTTTCAGTCTTTAATACAAACTAATTCAAAAACTTTATGTTCAAGACACACCATTTCTTATGCCATCATTTGACAGGAAAAAATGCCAATCTGCAAGGTTTTCATCAAAGGTTTGTCACAAGCTCGGTCTAAAGCATTTACAATTTGAAAAAACACACATCAAAACAATAAAAAATTTCAGTCATCATCTCTGTTCTAATTCCACTGGCTGCAACAGAGCTCAAAGCACGTACTTCACATTGTCATAATTTATCAAAAGCAGACATCAGCATGACTCTTGCTGAAACTTCTGAAACCATCAGGCAAAATGAGGTCTCAATGTACTAGACATCAGACAAAGGACCAGCAATGCAACTTTAGCTTTTCACTACTTGATTCATATTAACAGGAGTGTTTTCTAAATAAATTTAGTATGTACATCATACACACAGACCTGTAATAGCTGCAAAATATTGGTTCACTACAAGTTTAAATATACATTCAGGAATGCAGTTGGCTTGGCCTAATTACCCTAAGATATATACCATCAGTAATGTTATGCAGCTTAGGTTACAGAACAAAACCTGACCTTCATGCCTTCCCTGCAAATTTTGAGTTAAAACCAAATAAAACCAGCAGAGTCAGAATTATTCACAGCACTGGTGACTGACAGGATAAAGCTCCTTACTCTGACGCATGGGTGACACTGTGACTATTCAAGTCAGTGACACTGTCTTCAAAGGGTCAGTATTTCACTGTTTGATTTTTCACCAAGACAACAGCTGCCACCATAAGACTGAAATTCCAACAGCTGTTAAGACTGGCAAAGCAATTCACTCCTGAAATACAGAAGTAAATTTTGCAGCATTTGTGCAAAAGAAGATATTTAGTATGAGAATACTGAATAGCTGAACAGAATTATGAGGGCTCTACAGTTGTTCTTACGTGTGCAACTTCAGCTCACTGTTCAAGGACTCAGAAAGTTGTAATAACTTGAGGGTTTGTTTTCAGTGCCTTCATGGAAACATGTTGGGAGGAGGGGCCAGGAGGAATCTAATTGCTGACGTGTTTGCCTGGCAGCTGAATTATACTTCTGGGCAGGATGAATGAAGGTAAAGCAAGCATGGGCAGGGTGAACAAGTGCAAACCAATTAGACGTGAATACGTGTGGGTTCATTTTCTTTTTCTCTTTTTCCAATAAACTTTTTAATTTGAGACTCATTTGCCTTTCAAACTGATTTATCACGAGCCAGATAACTGCTATCAGTGCATAAGTGTTGCAATGCAGTTAACTTCATGCCAGAGAAGAAACTGGTTTACACAGTTTAGACAAGACCTTAAAAAGCTGTTCATAAATTGAATACTTAGGGACATAATTTAGAGAGTAAAAGGAGAGCATAACATGTTAAGAGCTTTGGGAAATAATCTGTAGGTTGTATTTTATGCTGAAACTGTCACGTCAGCTATGAGGTTTAGAGAAATGCACCCATTATATGCAAACAGCTCTATAAAGCACAACAAAAATATTCTCAGCTATTACTTGTCTCTCTACTTACTGCTTCTTCAATGAAAATGTAAATTGAATGTTTTCCAACTATTTCCAGTTTGGTCGATCTCAAAGCAAGTTACACTGTACTGCCCCAAAGCTACAGCTTTCTAAAAATAATGGTGATATCTGTATTAATGATTCTTGAACTGCATGCAACACAAGTCTGTTGTCTGGCTATGTTTACAGGCTGTAACATAATCAAGGGTTTAGATGACAGACTAAGTCATGAAGGTAAAGCTCCAAAGGGTCATCCCACAGTCAGATTATATTACAGTCACATAAGACATACTGTGTCAGCTGTTTACCACATACCCACCCAGTCAGTTTAGTACATTTTCCAAAACAAAATGTAAATTGAAATCATGGTTAAAAAGTCTTAAAAATAATTTCTGTTGCTGTAATCAGTTGTTACAATAAAGACCTTTACAGTTTATTAGAAAGGCAATATCCCCTACTTTCTTATTTCAGCTCCAGTTATCTAGCCCTCCCTCACTGCTCCCTTAAATATATCTTATTTTTACTTGTCTTCTATTTCTTGTTCACAGAATTTTAGTTTATAATCGGGAAAACTGATTAAAGAGAACTTCAGTTAAACAAAGCAGACAGTAATGTCTTTCAATGTGCACTGATCTAAAGTATGATTCAGTATCAGGCAGCAGAGATAATTCTGTTCACTTCAGCTATTTTAGCTTTATTACTAATTTAATACTTTGTTTTGTTTTTAAAGAGGTGACCCATCCACATACCCCTGAGAGCAACTCTTCTGACAACTGTTCTAGGATGATTGTATATACACTGAAACCTGTGATTAGGCAACATTTCCTATCCTCATTATTTCAGCTTACAGGAAGTTCAGAATATACCTTGCTCCATGTGATAGAGGATCAGTCGAGCTAAGACCACTTTCATAATGCTCTCCCCATGTCCTGTGGTTGAGGTGGCACCAGAATGGTTGTCTGCATAACCTCCACTTCCTTTTCAGAGGGGAAAAAAAAAAGAAGGCAATATTCTGTAATACGATTTCAAAGCCTTGCATTGTTTAAAATAGATACCAAATATTTCTTCCTACAGGTCTGTTAGCTCTGTGCATTTCTGGGAGCAAAGTGTCAGTAATGCTTCTTTCTCATTTCTGCCTCAATTTGAAAAGTAAAATATATGAAAGAGATCAACAACAGTTGGATCAAGTTGGCTGCCAAGCTGAGAGAGAAGAGTAGTGACCTGTTTGTTTCAAAGAGGCAGAAGCAGGCCAGCACTCCACAGGAACGGGCAAAAATATTTTCCAGAACAGCAAGGGAGGGTATATTGAGAATCAGCAAGATAGGGATGGGATGCAGCATGCCAGGTCACATCAACTGAGAAGATACGAAGGAAGATCTAGTGAGGACATTGGTGAGCTGACCAGCTTGCGGAGAACTTACCCTCCACAGCATGTAAGAGATTTGAAGAGCATGGGCTCTAGTAAAACTTCACAGAGCACCCCTGAAGAATCTTCCAAGTTCTCACCACAAGCAGAGTGCTTCTTCTGTTGAACTCCCCTTCCCCCCCTTTTTCTTTTCTCCCATCCTTGTTTTGCTGGCACATTCCACACCCTGTTCTCCACCAAGCTTCTGCTTGCTCAATACCCATATTTCTAGCACATCTCCTAAGAAAAATATTTCCCAGGAGCTAGGACGAAACATACCACAGCATTATAAACAAGGTACTGGGGGAGGGGAAAGAGGCCTTAGAAGAGAAATGGAAGTTCTTCTCCCTTCTGTACTTTCTTGATCAGATCAGACCCTTTTAATGGACTCTGAGTAACGTAGAAAAACACTACCGTATTAAGTCACTGCTCCCTTACCAAAGCCTCTGGCGTTTAAAAGCACAGCTGGCATTTCTGCAGATGCCTAGTGAGACCAAAAGCTGCAAGCAATATGTTCAACAGTGCCCGGTTTCACTTGTCCTTCACAAACCCATGTCCCAAACTATAAGAACGCTGAACATGATCTACACAGGAGGAAGGTATTTGCAGTCAGAAGGCTGCAGCCAGAAACAAAGCTGAAAACCATAGTCAAAATGCAGAGGATACCAAAATGTTAGCAACTTTGTATGCAAAAGAAAGACAGTTTTATGATAATCATATACTGCCAACAGCAATGCTATTTGAGTTTGGAACACATTTTACTAAAAATAATTATTTTCCAAATCCCAGCTGTATGGTAGAACCCTGAAGCAATCAAATGGCAAATCTGTTTCATGAGAGGAAGAAGTCTGCGGAAAGGATTTCAAGTGTCTCTTTATACTTGGATAAGAGATCTCTTAAAATATTTCCTTTATTCCACACCACATCTATTAGGTTCTGAGACAGTCTTATCAGGGCTCTCTTAAGAAGAGGAATTTACTCAAAGTTGCCAGTCACTTTATAATTCTTGTTCACTGATGCAACAAGTAGTAATTGCAATTATACCTACTTCCTTAAGTATCACTGGAAACAGCATCTTAATATGGAGCAGGCTACATTTTTTGACTTAGAGGAAAGTACAGACATAAAAAAGGAGAGCTTTATGAGAATCAACAGAAAGGAAACACAGGTGTTAGCATAGAAGAAAGGACGGAAAAAACAAACTGCCATCCCCATTTTCCACACAGAACTCCATATTCTTTCTTGCAAATCTCCATGCTGTAAGGAGCTTTAGCTTTGATACATTTGAATGTTAAACCTCCATTCCAGATGGACTAGTATTTATGTTTTGTTTCACTAAGGAAAAGGAGAATGCGTAATAATTTTTTTCTTTCTTTATATGAGATACCTCCAAAAAGTGAAAGGCAAGATCCCACACCCCATACCTATGCACGCTGTGTCACCAACACGGCCAATCAGTTTATTAGAGAGTCCTCCTGTGGATGTTGCACAAGCTACATTGCCTTCACTGTCTATAGCAACAGCACCGACTGTTCCAAGGTCTCTGCCAAGAAAAACAGTTCACAAAATCAGACAGAATTAAAGCATACCTGCCAAAGCACGTTGCCTTTATTTCCCAGGTAGCTTTAAAGAAGATTTCTACAACAGAATTACTGCTCATCATAAAGCTATTTTTGCCAAGCTTCTCATTACAAAAATAACAAGAAACACGCAACAATTCTCACAAGCTTTTTATTTAACCAAGATTTTTTTTTAATCTTTCCCCCATGACTTGTTTACTTTCATAGCATGGAAACTTGGGGAGGAAAAAAAACCCGCAAAACAAAAGCATACAGAGCAGAAATACTTCTAGTCATTATAGTTCTGGAGTAGTTTTTTGGCTGACACACAAACTGACACACAACTTTCCCCTAAATGGCAACTCGAAGATGCAACAATTGGCTCCACTGTCTCAACAGGAGGTTAACCGGAATTATTAATGACAATGCACGTAAATGAGTGAATACAGAAAGGACAGTAATGTTATGCGTGCACTGAATCATTTCCTTCCTGTTCCTCCTCTTTCCTTTTCCTTACTCCCCTTAATGTTTGAATGCTATAAAAAAAAAAGCTTATTTATTTGCCTTTCAACTAGTATTGCTCACAATGCATCATTAACACATATTTTAGTCTTTGTACTCTGTAGCTACGTAATCTTGAGGTTTAAATCACTTGGCCGGTAGACTCTGCTGAAACTGCACATTGGTTTAAAAATCTTCATGCACTGAAGAAAACAGAAGTCTCAACTATTGCTTTATTTCTTCAACACAGAGAAGTCATATACAATAGCCTGCTCAAAATATACATGTGTAGTCGTGTACAGAGAAAAAAAAGCCTGTCGTGACTTACTGTAACAGTTGCTGCACTGAGAAGCGAGACATTACTGAGAAGCAACAGTTTAAATATCCACGTATTTCAGTCTTAGCAATTCACATAGGAACATAAACCAGTATATGACTAGGAGAGGTACACCAAACCCCAAAAATAATCTAAATCCCTCCACAGAGGAAAATAATTTGTAACTATCATTCAAGTAACCAACAGGCAACTGGAAAAGGAATACCTTTTGAATTTCCCTGGGCACTGGTGACAGTTTCTCTATAGCTCTGCAAAATCAAAGCTAATTAAGTCAGACAAAGTCTTTGTGTACCATGAAACCCCCAGTCAGTTTCTCAGAGACCCAACTTCCTGTTCCCTCCTGCTTATGTAAAGTATCATACTGTCAGTCCCTACACTTCATTCACAGCAATTCAAAGTTGACTGATGAATCACAGGCCTTATAAGCTGCTCTGACATTTATGTAGAGACGGACCTCATCTCAAACTGATATGATGGTGCAGATGGGCTTCCCACCCATCCATCTGTTACACATGATTTGCTGAAAAGAACATTAGTAAATTCAGTACTCCCCTGCACATTCATGTAGCACCCTTCAACCAGCTAAAGTTAGATCCTCCTGAGAAATTAACAAAGATGTATCCAGATGTACATTTTCTTAGGTAAGTATTTACCTTAAGCAACTGTGAAAATAAAAGCACATAGACGACACAGGCAGTAATTGCCTGTTTTGGTATGAGAGCACAACAATAAATAGCAAAGCGAATGTGTCCAACACACCTCATCTGCAGTGGAGCAAATAGACAACTACACTTGATTTCTTACTGTCCCTTTTTTACTGCTTCAGTGTAACCTTTCCTTTGATCATCTTTGGAACAAATGCAAAGAAGATATAAATAATTTTTTTTTGCATGGCTAGTTGACTCCAAAACATTACCGAGGCAGACAAAACTGCTATCAAATTATAACCATCTCTCTATTTTTAGTTATTGACAGTAGCAAGAACCTCAACAAGTACCTGTGGTATACCAAAGCATGCTATTAGGGACTTTTTTCAATGAAGAATTATTCCTATATACTGCATATATTTGTTTGTTCCCTTTTGTCTAAATCTTTCATTATCCAATACCCATGAAGTGACATGGACTTACACTATCCTCATTCAACTAATGAGATACCTGCTATTTTGTCTCTCAGCCCTACATCAGTAGGAGGGTTTTCTGTTTATTGCTGCCAGGGTCCTTGTTAGTTAATACCTCCTCGAGTTACTCTTGCAGTGTGATTCACACTAGGGCTAGGAGCCTATTTACTACCTTACAGCCAGACTCAACTCCCTTTCTGTGGGATTCTCAGGCAAACTCCCGTAATTCTTAACAAGGGTATTGCCAGAGTCTTTGGAGTGAGAGACTGCAGATAAATCAAATCATGCCTTGTTCTCGGCAGAAGGTGTGCAAGATGGAATGTTGTACAAGCAATGGAATCCTAAGCTTTCAGCATAAATGAATGCAGGCTTCTAACCAGCAGAGGAGAAATGTGTCTCTTATGGAGACAGCAGACTTTACCTGCAAAGCCTATGAAACCCCAGGGTTTCCCACACTGTGAGGATCAGGGGACTGGAAGTAAAATATACACCAACCTTCAAATTCCCAGTATGATCTGGTATTATGTTGCCTCTGACTAATACTACTTCACCTTCTGTCTGTTCGCTTCAGGCAATTTTCTGCATAATCACTGTGGACATAACAGGGAAAAAGAACATTCCACATGTGATACGGAATGAAATGGGGTTTGCATTAAAAAAGACCTGTTTTCAACTCTGTGAATTGTACTGATGTTTTGGTTTTCAGAAAAAGAACAGCATGGCCAAGACAAGAAAAAGTCTTCAGCCTTTCAGAAATACACAAGCTTTTCATTATCAGATATTCCAGAACAAGTCCCTGCTGAAATTGAATGCCTAACATTGTTTTCAGAAAAAAAAAAAAGGTAAAAATTATGCAGTTATGAGAAACGAATGAAGACTTAGATGCCATGCTATTCCAACTGCTATGTTCAAGAGAACGAGAGTCAGTGGTGGCTACACCATCCTCAAAATTCTTCATAATGAATGATAATACCACACAGTCCTTGGACAGACCATGGATCAAAAGAAAACTTCTGTTCAATACAAGACCAACTATGACCAAGACCTTAAGGTCAAGGAACAATGTCACTTTTTTTACAAGACCATATTTACGCTTGTCTCTTTACTTCGTTTTTCCTTCTAGTGATTTACTGAAAGTAACACATAGGTTGTAGTTTATAGTCTCATTTCATAGCCTTTATTAATTAAAGAAATGGAAGAAATTTCCTCTTTTTGATCTACAAATTCAGCTCTGCTCCTGCCATTATTCCTATTTCACAAAACAGATGAACAGCATATAATACAGCATTTATGTAATGTAACACAGCGTCTTCCTGCACCACAACCATGGACGTACAAATGGAAGCTCAAAACAAGTTAGTGTGTATGCCTACCTCACAGGCACAGAAAACATTTTTGACAGCTGATGTTCTTCATTCCTTTACTGTCCACCTCACCTTCCTCTCTACTTTATATGACACTGGGTTGTTCATAGTGATGTTCATTTTGCCGTTGGGCAATACCATCCAGCAGCATCTCTCTTCCCACCCACCACTAAACTTCTTGGTCATTTTTTTTCATTCCTTTTCATAACCAACAGCCATAATCAGCACTCAGAAGGAATTGGTCAAAGTCTGATGTTGTTTAACTACCTAATCCAATTTAAAGACAAATCTGATCATCTACTTAACCAAGATCAGCTTTCTTAGGTTTTTGGGGTTTTCTTCATGAACTTGTTTTAGTATGTGCACTGGAGATTTTTTAAAATCAGTTCCTCCACAGAAAAAAACTATACAAAATGACACCTGCTGTTTGCTAAAGCTACTCTATGCATTTCTGTAACTGATGATTTTAAGAGCAATAACAATAACTTTGTCCTCCAATAAAGCCACAAAACCTGTGCCATTGTCAAAGTGACCAATAATCTTCTTAAAGCAGCAACAAGTTTGATCAAGTTTGTTCCAGTCATTTAAGCTTAAGCAAATTCATTGAAAGCCTGATTTTCTACTGCTTTCAATGAAGACACACTGTAAAGACTGTAGCAAACCATGTAACATTTGGAATACAAGCCTTCAAGGTTTGTGTTTATTTGTTTGGGGTTTTGCTTTTCTTGGTTGCTTTGTTTGTTTGGGGGTTTTAGGTTTCTTTTGAGTTTTTTTGCAACCAGATAGTACAAATTAAATTATCCAAATTTAAAAATAAAATATATTTTACCTACTTCTGAAACTCTTCAGGGTTGGAATCTGGCTCAAGGTTCTTCTTCCATCTCTCCCGGGATCTCTCAGTTATGAGTTTCTCCCCTGGAATCTCAGGAATACCCATGGCCTGAGCCAACAGTTGTGCACCATGGTCAGTCAGCAGCATGTGCTTCGTCTGTAGAAAGGCAAGAGATTCATTGACAATTCTTGTTTTGTCTTCTACTGAGCAGTTTTGTATAACCACTATTTTTAGAAGTATCCACACAAAGAAAATTCCAAATTTTATTTTTAAAATTTCTAAATTTCTGTTCATATCCCCTTCCACTATAGCTGAAAAAGCTTTCAGTTCTCCAAACCACAAAGTTTAACCATCAGTGGAAAAGGATTGTATCTATCTAACACTTACTATAATGGGAGAAGAAATATTGGTAAATTTGTTCTTTAGCTAATTTGTATGCTACTTTTTTGAACTGCTTCAAATGAATCACCAAATTACTTCATGACTGTTTTGTCCAGTTAACTAAGAGATTTAGAAGGCTTTTATTCAAAAGAATGCTAAATAAATTCCTATTTAAAGGCATTACACCTCGTAGAATAACCAACAAATGTAAATAGCATGCAACTAAAGTGTTGCTTAACATCAGCTGAACAATTTTAAGTATTTCCTTTAATGAGCTGCTATTCTTATTAACTCAGAATTTCAAATTTAAGAACAGAATACTTTCTAATGGATTTGACCAAAAATTTTTTGCTCTCTGCTAACAATACTTGAAAGTTCTATTTTGATTCCTTTATTTACAAAGCACTTCAAATCAGATTTTAATTCAACAATCTTAGTTAATTCCATGCTTCAAAGTCTGTAGAGCTTGGTTAATGCATATTTTAGAGAAATATGCCAGATAAATTTGTTTAATTAATCCTTATACTTAGTAGTAGCTCTGAAATCTGGTTTTTTTTTTTAACGTGTCAAAAGTAAGCAGCAGCTTCTCGCACAATTACACAGCTGTTAATTGCTCATCAGAGCCTGGGAAGGTTTTAGAGAAGTGGTGGTCTGACTATACAGCACAGAACAATTTCAGAGCAGAGCACCTAACCTACAGCAAGCGTTTATGTCCATGCAGCAGCACAGCACACAGGAACCAGCTGAGGTCCAAAAAGCACCATATGATGCTGGAGGCAGCAGGCCTGCAGAGCCTTGCAAAGCACCCACGTGGCACATTCCCAGCTCTCGGCCAGAAGCAAGGATGGCAGAGGTTGGGTATTTCTGTATCATGCTACACTCTGCAGAACAGTTAGAGTCTCAAAGCTTCAGGTTAAGATGTTGCAGACCATCAACTTCAGTTGATTTCTAAAGCAGTAACAAGTTCTCACTACCATGACCAACGCTGAGCACTGCATTGTTTTAAGGGATTCCAGACAAACCTCTTCCCAAATCAGAGACAATGATCTCTACTTAAACCTGTTACAGCCTCTGCACTAAGCCCTTTGGACAGTGACAGAGGACTACACTTCAGAAACATTCCTGATGTCGCAGCCCCGACATCAAACATTTTTGAAAATTTAAGTGCCTTTTTAATAATCTTTAATTCATGAGAGTATTGCTTTAGGGAACAATACTAAGGGTACCAAGGAAGAAGGCCCCTGTACATGTGAAAGCAGACATCAGGCTTACATGCTGAGTGCTGTTACCATGTTACCAGACGATGTAAGACCTACCTATTTCTAACAAAACTAATGACTAGTGTTCTTCGACTTCAAAGTCAACTTCTTTGTGCAATACTGCCCCCCTCTGCCACTACCACTAACCCCCGAGAAGCACACAATACAATATTCAAAAAAGTTTTGGTTTTTATTTGTGGGTGTGGGTTGGGGTTTTTTTGTTGTTTGGTGGGTTTTCGTAGGAAATTTGAAATTTGCTTTTGTCTTGATCTGTACCAGAAGGCTGTGTCCTCCATCACTTGCTTTCTTCAGCAATTAAGACTATACCATCATTTAAATGAGTTTTAAAAAAATAAAGTTTTATTATAAAAAAATGGAAGTTATTTCTAAAAACTTCTTCAAAGGGTTCCATCCCATATGCAAATCTGGATAACACATGCACCTTCCTAGGCTACACAAACAAGAAATACTTGCACATTGATAAATAAGCTTCTGTGATAGGACTTTGTGTTTGGGTTTTTTTTTCCTTCTTTTTCAGTCCTCACTGAAAAGAAGATGTCTTAAGGTGATTTTGGTTATTCTCTTCAACAGATGTTGTCAATCAAAAGAACTGGTAGAAGACTGTCAAAAAATGCAAAAGCACATTTTTCTGTCTCGTTCTTCTAGTTTCATTAATATGTTTGCCAATGTAAAGTGCCTGCTTTTTCTGGAAGACATTTACATAAAGTAATCCAAAAGGACAAAAAAGGGTTCAAGAGATCTTACGAATAAGCAACAAATTCTGGCACTTTTAGTTTATTTCACTGCAAATGGGGAAAATACCCCAAATTTCTGCCTGGCCTAAAATTCAGACCATCACAGTTCTTTATTTAACAATTCTGACAGCGCAGAGCACAGAAAAATCCTGGCCCTTTGCCTCGAGAAGTCTGTGTTCTAAGCTAAATTCTCCTTTGTCTAATGTAAAGTGCTGCACAATAAGAGTAGGGGAAAACATACACAACTTACATATTATCAATGAATTAGTGCTCTAATGTTCATGAGAAGCCCATCTAATGAAGTGTTGGAGCTGAGAAGGGTTACATACCCCATATTAAAAAAAAAAAATCATTTCAATGTATCATTCTATTTATGTTCAATACAAACAGGAATAATTCAACAGAAGTTTAACTGCTTTTTCAAGAATGTGATACATTAGTTAATGTACTAAAAGTCTTCCACTTCTAGAAGCTCCTCTGATCAACAGCACAGTAAATCATGAATGGAAATTATTTCAGTGCCCTCCTTTTGTCTACTCCATGAATCTGGACAAGTTTGAGCCCAGTGGAAAGGTGACAGCACAAAAGGACAAATGTGTTGCAAAAACAACCTAGAGAAGCTACTCTGGCCACCAGATGGAGCCCACACTGTTCCGTAATAGAATGGAACTACAATTACAAGCAGACGTGCAGGGTGGTTTTGGCTGGTTTGTTTGTTTCTGGGAGCTGCAATTTTCAAAATTCCTTATGGCATAGAGGCATCTCAAAACCACTGGGAAATATGTGTATAGACTTAAGACCCCAGGAAAACTACCCTTATTACCCACAAGTCACCCAGTTAAAAATGTTTTTAATTAAGCACAGTACAACAAAACACACCATGAAACGTACTGTGAAATACCCTAGGTTGGTGTCCCAAAATTCCTGCCCAAGATGAACAGACAGGCAACAATGAACAGAAGAGCAACATCAGCTGATATTCCCATTTATGGGGGATGGAGAAGGGCAAAAACTCATCTCAAGATATATCAAGCAATTTAGGCCAACATTTACATTTGAAATTGATCATCGTCTACACAGATTTTTTTGTATCTTGGCGAAGAGTAATACCTTTACCACAAAATGTCATGGTGTTAGGGCTACACCATTATACTTGCTCCTGAACAGCAGAATTTTATGATTTCATTTCAAATTTAGCCTCAACACTTTTGAACACCAGAAGCAACATGCAATGACAAGAAAGACCTTGTAATAGACAAGACAGACAGAGGAGACGGCTTTCTGTTTGTTGGTTTGGGGTTTTTTGTTTGATTTTAAAACACACTTTAGAAAGTTACATTCTCAAAATCCAACAATGCTGTTTTGACCTTATTCTTGTTGACTTAAATGGGATTTTTTTCATGGACAAGACAACAAAGAAAATAAATCAGTGATTCTGGAATGTGAAGCGAACAACGGGCATTAAAATAAGTTCTCTACAGAAGAAAATAAAATAAAATACAACATTCACCTTAACATGCTAGATACACCTCTCCCCCAACTCTTCATCTATAGTCTCAAATTTTATCTTGTGAAGCTGTCTACCACCTATACTTATTTACTGATCCAGTTAATGACAAAATAAAATCCATATGAAGGAAAAAACCACTTATTCACCACAAGTTTTAAAACTGTTTTCTAGTAGACATATATCTCACTGAAGTATTTATATTCAATATTTTAGTGAAACGTTCCAATCTTAAAAGCAGAACTATCCTCTAATTAAGGACACAAAAAAGTTCTATCTGCTTTGGAGGCCATTGAGGACAAGATAAATGTCAGTCATCTTTATAGATCACCAAAACCGGTTTTGTTTCCTCAAAAGTCACTTTGAAAGGTTAAAGAAACATAAGTCTTCTTTGTTAATAAGTGTTTTTACAAATATTAACCTTTTCAACAATGGGGCAGCTGCACCAGTAGGACGAAAATGTAACCTCCAAAGGCAGGACAAACTTTTTGATCACTGTCACAGCCTTGCAATAGTAAAACAGACACAGATATCCCACAAATCACTCCCATTCTGACATAGATCAGTTGCGCCATATCTGAAAAATAAGAGAAGTCTGCTGTGACAAATATTAGATGGACTTCCTAGTGGAGTAGGGTGGGATTCATCTTATGTAGAAGGTCAAGTAATATTTTATTGCCCTGATAAATTTGATTCTCTTGGAAAATCTTTCAGCACCATATAGAGGTAATGTTATCTTCTACTGCTGGAAGACTACAACTGCACTGGTGCTACCATTTGATCAGGTCACAACGGAGGAGGCTTCCCAGAACAACACAGGGGTGTATTACATAGCCAAATATGTAACTGGGTCATTTAATTCAGTTTCATAACACTGCAAAGTGAACAATGTATTACCTAACTTTAATCTTGCAAGATCAAGCACAAGACTCAGTGACAACAAAAAGCTCTTCAAAAAACAAGTGAAAAACAACAACAAAAAAACCCTTGAATACCAGCAGTGGAAATACAGGAGACCAACATGGATATGTCAAGTTATGTTCCCGTAGAATGGTATTTTTTATAACTATCTCTCAAAACCCCTTAAAATAAGTGCTTCATGGCCATGACCATAGTTTCCAAACCCTCCAATCCATTTCTCCCTTCCTTCCTGCTTTAAAGCACTACACAAATATCATCATTGAGGTGTATCAATATACAGGATGAACTTCAAAGGAAAATGCTTCATACTGAAGTAGATAATCAGCACACCTTTTCCATAACAAGTCGAGCAAGTTTTATTGGGTTTGCTATGCACTTAACTGCAGATACTGCTCCACAGTCTAAATTTTTTCCATCCATGATAATGGCATCCATTTCTACTTCACCTTTTTCATTTAGAACAGATCCACAACCTAAAGACAAAAAAAAAAAAAAAATTAGGGGTCAAAAGAAATAGAAGAAAGTCATTAAGAGCTAACCACCCATGTGACTCAATTAGCTCTCATCAAGCAACCTTTCTCTTTCCCACTTTTCTGACTTACTGAAAGTATCTCCCAAATACAAACAAAATAGCAGAAACACTGCTGAGTATAACCACAAAATCCAGCCATTAACAGAAGTCTCACAGAGTATATCTACTTTAAAATTGAGTTTTATTTTTTTAATAAGATGAAAAACACACTTCCAATTCCATCCAAATTATATACTTGGTATTAAAGTTAAAATGACAAACCACCATGAACAGAATTCTTTATTCCCCAGATCAATTTCAAGTGTACAAAACTATTTTACCTTTACAGTTCTTCCAAAGGAGGATACAACACCACCCAGTGTTTGATTCTATCAACAGATTAATGTCACACAGCACTCCAAGAAACTGCCAAAATCAATGAAGCAGAATAAAAGTGTCCCCTCACTACTGTAGGAAAAGCTTGAAATAACAAGTTCTTCTATTACCAAATTAAAACAGTACATAAAGTAATTTAAAAAAATAAAAATTAAGTAATAAAACATCAAGTAGTTATCTCTTCTATAATTATCAGTGCTATCACTAACCTAATTGAAAATTAATGACATACAAAATGAGACAATGCAAATAGTGTGGGTTTTTTAAATAATGTCAATAATTGTATCACAGGGGAATAATAGGTTGTAAGTCATCAAGTGCACAAGCCTTGCTGATACAGATGGTGAAGACTAAACCTGAAAAGAAGTAAAAAGCCAAACCAAAACATGGCAGACTTACACAGTAGCTCAGGTAAAAAGACCTGAGCATGGTACATGGCTAATCCAGTAGGGTTTTTCTTCTTTCTGTTAAACCAACATTAAAGTAGTCCAGAAGCCACTGTTAATAACTGACATAAGATTTCTATACCAATGTACTTCAGACCCGAATATACGAAATTAAACCCCCTGCAACAAGAGGCAGCTAAATCCTGTAATCCTCCTCTTGTAATCTCAGAAACTGCCCCTGCCACATACAGACACACCCCCAAAAGTTATTTTTTACCTGTCTCCAACTGCATAAATTATTCCAGAGTTCAGTCCTGCATCATTCATAATATGTTAATTTATAGACTTCACTGATCTGTAAAGAGCTTACAGGTCAATTGCCTTGTGCCACCCATGTTAACATCATTCTTCCAGCTTTTCCTTAAGCTGGTAAGGAATTGTTTTCTTAGCTAAACCCTGCCATACTCTTTTAACTTCCTTTGACAGGGTAGGCTTTCTAACCCATGACCACAAAATTCCCACTAGAACTAGGGTACCCCTTTCTTAAGTATCAGTGACCAGAACCCTGATTCCAGGGGAAACTCAACAAGGCATCACTGCATTAAGAGTATCCTATGTCTACTGCACATCTCATAGGATACACTTTAGGATTTTCTAAAATTTACTCAGCAGACACTTTCTGTAATCAAAGGCAGCTTTCTAAAAAAGTCTCCTTTTACAGCTGGTAAAGAGACACAGGTGCCTTCTAAGAACAATTCATCCCACCTGCCACAGAATCATAGAAAGGCCTGAGTTGGAAAGGACCTTGAAGATCATCTAGTGCCAACCCCTTTCCACGGGGAAGGGATGCCACCTACTAGATCAGGTTGCTCAGGGCCTGATCCAACCTGGCCTTGAATGCTTGTAGGGATGGGGCATTCACAACTCCTACAGCTTCGAGAGCTGTATAACCTTTTCTCATTCCACTAATCACCATGAAAGTCTCTACACCACGGCAAAGCTAGTTACTGAACTTCAAGTAATCTCAGGTAGGATGAATCCTTCCTTCTGTGGTTACAGACTGCCTTTTCTCCTGCCTTCCAAAGCAACGGGTAGGGACTACCAGTCTCTGAGCCCATGGTATCCACTGGCAGCGGTGCTGAAAAAAAAAGGTTTGTGGCTTACTTATTAAGCAAAGGACTGGGAAAACGAGAGACAACAGAAGACAGAAAATCTAGGGGGACACAAATAATGAACATGTCTAACATCAGCCAAATCACAGCTGGGATACTGAGAGGAGTACTCAATTCCCTCTATCTGTGGATATATAGATCTGTCCTCTGGCCTGCAAAGGCTGCATAGGAAAGAGTGTGCAAGGTTCAGTAGAGTGTCAGTTCTCACACCTGGATCACTCATGCCAAGCTGGTTCATACTGCTAGCCAGAGATCACAAAGAAATATAACCAAGGCCACTTCCTCAGCACAAGTAGAACTTGATAACTTTATTACATTGCACAAGTGACTAAAACGGTAATTTTATAGCTTCTGAGCCCTTGCACCAAGCCTACATTGAGATGACCCTACACAGAACGGCTACACCCTATCATTCAAAAAAGGACACAACTTCATCGTTCTGCCCATTCTTCCCCACCTTCATTGTTGTCTCTTAGCGATGTCTGTGTTTGCCTAGAAAATATTACAGCAAAACTGATTTTATCCTTTCATGAAGATAAATACTACACAGTGAGTTTTGAACAGCCACTCCAATCAGGGTCCTCTTCACACAGCTTTCAGCTCATTTTTGCCAGATTCTGAGAGCAGCAGTATCTAATGAGCATTAACACAATTAGATGTATCTGTAAGTAACAGAGTACTTGCCACTTAGATCATCATAGTCAAACTTGAACAAAGGGTGAAGGCTCAAGTCCAGTTAAGAGCTAAATGAGAGAATGCCACCCTGATGCTATCTATATAAAAGTACCCACTACACCTCTTATGTCCACTTCACGATTTCAGCTTGAATGCTCTAAAAATCAAAATGTTCAACCCAAGTCAATAAAAAAACAATTCAAGTTTCATATTAAATAAAAGCTGCTCTCAACTGCAAAGTGAGAAGGAGCAAATGAACCTCTGCAAACTAACTGAGCACATGACTAATAGCTATGTTATCTAAAACACTGAGCACCTACAGGTCTTTCATTCCATGTTTATTCCTAACATACCATGGTGGAAGTGGGGAAATATTTTTGCTGAAATTCATCAAAATAATAAATGTGAGGTCCTAAGAAGAGGAGAAAGTATTTGATTACTACTATTAACATTAATTCACATTACTGATTAAGAAATCCAGTTATGAACCCTTACTATAAAAAGGCATAGATTTATGACTCATATACCATTATTGCATTACTTCTGTAGTATCATTTACAAAATAACTAATTTCAAGCATTGATGAAGAGAAAAACACCTATAATCCCCAACACCAGTATTTCTGTGGCACTAGGTAAAGGTCAAGCACTCAAGATTAAACAATGTTGAAACGTATATCCAAGTGCCTTAAAGATGCACATAAACTAAACACATATTCCATAAGAGTCTTTGTGTTAAAATTGGATAAGCATAGCACAGTAAGAGGAGAAGATTTACTGAAAAGTAAAACAGCACTGCACAAATTAAATGGCAGATACATAACACTGAAGAATGGGAAAAGAGTTAACTCGGCTTCCTAAGGGTACTCATGAGAAACTACAGTACATACCATGCTGAGAAATCACCTATTTTGTGACACTAGTATTTACGCCACTGCAATGTACATAAATCAATAATAATGTAATAATAATGCAGGCTAGGATTTTCAGAAGCATCAAGGCAAAACACTTGAAATACAATATGATTTAAGTCCACTTAATTCTTAAAAAAATTACCTGCATTAAAATGAGGATCATCTTCCATTGACTGTACTGCCTCCTCAACTGCATCTACGGCACTACCTCCCTGCTTCAGGACACCGTAACCTCGCAGCGCAGCTCTGACAACGCCAGCACGACATCCCTCTTCTCGTTCTTTGAAGATCCGGCCAGCTCCACCATGCACCACGATGACAGGCTTCATCCTGCCAAGTTCCTCTCGAGGCTTTCACCTGTGCACACAGGCCAGTTGATTGGAAAGAGTAGTCTTTAGCATGTGCTCCTTTCTACATGGAGAGAGGCTGCAGGTTAGGTAACAAATATGGGTGGT
Source organism: Edolisoma coerulescens (assembly GCA_013397115.1). NCBI lineage: Eukaryota > Metazoa > Chordata > Aves > Passeriformes > Campephagidae > Edolisoma > Edolisoma coerulescens. The sequence goes on from VWZW01001018.1 coordinate 940,224, forward strand.
TTGACTGCCACAATTTTACCTTCTGGGAAGCCAAGTACTCACACGGAGGAGCTCCTGATTCAGTCTGGATGAGGCCCCAGGCAACTTGGGGCAACTTTGAGGCCAGCCCTACTTTGAGAAAGGGTCTGGGTCAAGTGGCACAGGAAGGGCCCCTTTCAGGCTAAGTTACTCTACAATCTTGAGGTTTAGTATGAACCCTGTCTGGTTCATTACATGGCAACAAGCATTTGAGTAACCTTTGAACTTGCTAACTACTCTGTTTTAGATGGGTAGCCCTGGTGTCAGAGTACAGTAATACCACCAGCAATAAAGAAAGGCAACTGACCTGACCCAAGTTAAAGGCTTATCCAACTCAACCACCTGGATCCTAGACCTCTGACCTCTTGCAATACTTTGAACTTAGAGCAGGAAAACAAGGTGTTCATTCACGCCTGAAAGCCAACACCTCGTTGTTACTGCTCATGGCCTCCTGCGAGCAAAAGAGATTGTTGCCAGTTGCTACACTTCCTTGGTGATGCAAATCACGGGTTTTGCTTCCAGAAAAAGGCAAAGAAGCAGCAGCCAGCTCATCTCCCACTGAAATCTGGGGCACCTCACTGAGAAAACTCCCCTCGTGAAAAGTTTCTCGGGGACGGCTATATTTGGAGGCTGCGAAGAATAGAATACAACAGCCTTTCCTCTCATCCTAAAGGCAAACCCTTCAGACAGAGCCTCCCGCACTCCACCGGTCCCTCGCACTGCTGCTGCCCCAGGGCCGCCGGCCGGGATGGCAGCAAGCGGGGAGCAGGGGAAACCCCAGCCCGGGCCGCCGCAGGGCACAGCATCCCGTAAACGAGGCTGTTCAGGCTTTTGAGCCAGCAGTTCCCCTACTCAGTACAGGTTACCCTGGGCCATAGGCCCGGCCCTGCCGCGCTCCGCGGCGGCGCGTCCGCTCAGGGAGGGCCCGCGCCGCTCGCTCGCCCA
>VWZW01001018.1:941239-1025133 GCA_013397115.1 Edolisoma coerulescens
GCTCATGCCGGCGTGGTTCCCACTCAGCCGCAGTGCTGCCGCCGCCGCCGCCCTGTGCAAGGCCATAGCCGCGATGTCACACCAGCTCACTGCCTGCCACCGCTTCATTTCCCATCGAGTTAAATTAGAAATACGGCACCTTTCCCCCAAAGTGCCCACGCTCCCCTCTGGCCGGGCCGGGTTATTCCCGTTCTAAAGCTCGGGCTGCCTGTGGAGCTCTGTAAGCTGAAAGGAGCTGTAGGCTGGGGCAGGTCCGGTCTGTGGGGATCATCGCGCTCATCCCAGGCAGGCTGGCACAGGCCAGGTGAGGATAAGCTGTGCGTGGCACACTGTTCCCAAACTGATGGCAAAGACAAGAAATGAGCTCGATGTTTGTTTTATTTCTAATTATAGGCTGCTGGTGGAACAAACAGTAGTTTACCAGAAGAAGAGCTGCTAAAAGTTCTTTCTGAAAAGTAAAAAATAGAGTTTGTGAAAAAACCCTGTAATTCTGGACTCCCGTACCTGTGTAACTGGAAATGTAAACAAAGATTTCTCAACATTTGTGCAAACTACCCGGCATGCATCTGGCCTTCTCCCCTGGCCATTCCTGCTTTGCTCACCACCTCTCCGCTCCCTTGTCCCTGGTGAGGTGTTGCAGTCCGGGCTGCAGGGAGACAGTGAATGCAGCCTGCTGGGTCCGCTCAGGGCATCGGGGGGACGTGGCTGTGCAAAAAGGGCAAGGATTTATGGCAGTGTGGAGTCACTCAATTTAAGATCTGTTCTGTTCCTGGAGGTTGGTTGAAAATTAATTAGTGTGGTTTAATTAAAAGGAAGTACTCCTGATGGTTTTTCTTTGTCACTGGTAGGTTTAACACAGAGGAATTAAAATTTCTTACGTTAATTATTTGAGAGTGCCACCTGTTTTTGTAGAATATTTATGTTGTTTTCAGGTAGTGTCAAGACAGGAAACCAATACTATTTAGATTAAACAGTTCAGAAGAATCATTTCAGTTGTTTGCATGGACAAATGAATACAAAATTTGTATTGTAACTTCAAGTTAAAATTTTAATATTAGTCTAACGTTGTGATTCAGCAAATCAAGGGTTTCACTTGATAGAACTGGAATAATCTGTTTCCACATCAGCTTTTTACCTTAAACCATCTTTGGCCACTGCCTTTGTCATTGCGGTCAAATCATTTATGTGCTTTTTAAAATGCTGTAAAACTTCTCAGAGTAGACTGGAAAGTATTAGTATTTAGTTTTATGATTATTATTTAGTTTTTTAACATTAGCACATTGAATTGCGCATCAGGAACCTGTCCTAAAGCTATGTGAACTGTTAGGATAAGTTTTAAATAATTGCTGTAGAAATCTATTGATTTTGTTCTTGCTAATTTTCATAAGAGACCTTTGTATAATATAATTGCCCAAGAAATAAATTTTAATATGTACAGAATAAATTAGGGGGTTTGCATGTGGAGCCTTGTGGAGATGCACTTTCCTGCTTGTAAGCTGAATGTGCGTTACTTGAAAGAGGTGGGAACATGTTACCACAGTAAGGGTAGAGGGCTGGAGCAGGGAAGTAAGTGATCTGGACACATGTGGATAGGGAACATGTGTGTGAAAATACTCTGATGTCATAGGGTCTACTCTGCATTTCCAGTGACTAAAATACAACTGTACTTGTGCCCTCTATTTTCCTGCAAAATCCATAAATTAAGAACATGCCCTCCTTCTAGAGAAAGAATTCCCTTAGAATCTCATTGAAATGTTAATTTTAGGAACCAGCAAAGCAAGTGAAATATATTGTAAAAGTAACTGGTTTAATGCATATTTATAATAAATCTATTTTTAAAATAAATCTTTATGTAGCAACTTGTGTGTTTATCCATAAACTATTTTAAAATCTTCAAAATATGATGTAGCACAGAAAGCAGTGCTCTATATTTTATTAATTGGATTGTAGGAGCATGCAGAGTTGATCAAGGCTAAGGCTGCTTGAGCAAGTGTCAGGCATGCAGAAACAGAATGCTGTTCAAAAGTCTGCAAACTTGGATCTTTTTATATTAGAACTGTCATATGGAGATCACTGCAGCATTAGGATGCTCAGGTCACACTCTGGAAAAACTCATGCATGTTGAATAACTTTGTTCATGTGCACAGTTTGATTAAGTCTGTAAACCACTTCTTACCATATTCTTATTGCAGAGAGTGTGCCACCATTTAGGGGAGCTGGAAAAAACAGTTCCTCTGAGAGTTTAATTTTTTTATGCACAGTTAAACTTACGTTCAGGTAAGATCAGCAGTGAAATGTGCAGTAGCAGGACAATAAATGGTAGATGAGGTATTCACTAAAACACAATTGTGATCAATTCTAATTGATTAATGAGTTGTATGTTGAACAGTTCAGTTGGAACTACTTTCTTGGCAAGAGGCACTAGACTCACCAGTGTCCACGATGTTTCCTCCCCTTCTGCCCAGAAGTGAGATTAAATTGGAGATGGGTTCATTTTCCTGCTTTGGGGAGATTTTAACCCTAGAACTTAGATGTCTTTCCCATGGCAGATCGTCCCAAACAAGAAGTTAACAGTGCCTTACTGCTCCCAGTATTTCAGTATTTTGCACACAGTGGGATGGTTCTGACAGACCGAATTAGGTCTCAGAAGCCTGTGTGCTGGGGAAGAAGGGAGAGTGGCATAGGATGCAGTGCTGGTCATGGGAAATCCCTGTTCACATCCTAGTTTCGGACTGTGCACATCATGCATTTGACCAGTTTTCAAAGCTAGAGTTTAAAAATGGTCCTGGTGGTTCCTGTTACTCGGTCCTGTGTATTTACTGGATTTTGTCAGTATTTATCAGCCATGTGCTCTGCTGAAGGTGCATTTGAGGTGAGTATCCTGAGTAGGAGACAACCAGGCTGACACATGGATGACTGGCAGAGACTAAAATTAGAACTTTTTGTTTTCCTATTCTTCATGTTGTTGCAAGAACCCTGAAACCGTGTTGCATTTTTGTCACTGCACAGCTGAAAAAATATGTTCCTCTGTCACCTCTGTGCTTTTGAAGTCCCTCCCACAGCCGGTGAAGTCTGTAAATCCCAGTCTGCTCCATTCTAATCACTTTAACTTCAAAGAAGGCAGATCAAGTTCAATTTTTTTGAGATTCTTTTCAATTCTCTGTTTATCCCAAGCTTTACATCCCCTCTAAAACTCTTTCAGACGTTCTTGTTTTGGCTGCTCTGCATATAACACAAGAGCATGTTGGAAAACTTGTGTGTATGTCTGACAGAAGCTTACAGCTTCCCAGCAGGTGCAGAGGGCTTCTGGATCGATCCATTCAGAGAAAATGGTACCCTCAGGCTGGCAAGGGTTACAATTGCTTTGGTTCCATCCCCTGCCTCTTGCCGAAAAGCCTTGCAAACTTCAGAGCTACCACAACAATTACAGCATTTAAAACCCCAAAATTAAAAAGTATTTCTCTTCTGTAACTCTCAAATTTGTCTTATATTTTGATTACATTAGGAGAAAATGCAGTTCTCTTAGTTCTTAATGATATACAATTAACATGCTAAAGGCTATAATTAAAACAAAGATTTCTCCTTAGCCCATATTTTAGGCAAAACCATCATTACTTTTTAAGATGCATTAGAAGATGTTTGCTTAAATATTGCTTGAGATAAGGACTAAAGCTTCCAAACACTCCAGGAATTTCCAGGAGAATTTATAATACATCTTAGCAGAAACAAAGTAACAATTCTAAGAATTCTGTCATGTGTGCAGGCTTACTGAGGGCGATAGAAGTATCCACAGTAAAGCTTTTAGGTGGATTTTGTCAATATACGGAACACCTTTGGGAGAAAAGATAGCACAAAACAGTTAAAAATAATTCATAGGGGATTTCCCTGTCACAGTGTGGGAACAGAATGAAAATTAATCACATGACAAATGAACACCTGTCCAACTTTGTCCTTTCTCTGTGACTTCTTTTCACTCAAATGTATGGACCTTTAGCAACCCTAAACGCAGGATATCACAGAATGCAGGAAATAAAAGAACATCAGTGTGGCAGATCCATACCAGGTATATGTATAATACTTGAAATGCTCTTCATACTTGAGAGATGAAATAGGAAAAAATGAAACTAAGTTGGGACACACAGTCGTGGAGTTAAAAAAATTAGTTTTGAGTAACTTTTTAAAGACTTAACCAAGTTGCCAGGTGTTGGAGAGAGTCACAGGGCTCCTGTGTCAGATACAATATTCCCTCTTGTGATTTGAAATGGGGTTCAGATCATAAAAACTTTGTAAATGCAGCTCCAGGGAATCATTATCATTACCTGCAGGTGACCCTGTGGAGGTATTTACTTTTGCAGAAAGGTGGGCAGGGAAAAATTAAGCTTTGGAAGTTTGCTGGGTGTGCATTATATTGCAGGTATGCTTATATATAGCACTTAGACAATTATCAGGAGGATTATAATGTGTGGCCATTAGAAAGAAAAATAAAGGCATGATAATTTTGCTTAGTTACATGTTTGGTGTATTATTAGAATTATGTTTGGTTTTAGTCAAGTAAAAAGCTGAGATGTAACAGTAGAAGAACCATGAAATTTTAAGTGATAAAGTTAGTTCAATGCAAATGGTTTATGTAGCCAATAAAAGTATCTCCTAATGCAGTAATTAACATTAAGAAGTGTTTAGAAAAAATATGTGCCATGTGCATAAAACTAGATCCAAAGGCATGTTTAGAAAGGTTACACTCCAAAGTTCTTCCTCAATTTATTTCTTAAGAAAATGTCATGTTTTTTTCATACATCTTTTCTGCTGCCAGACTGGTTTTGAGCAAACACTGTGTTTTGTTTTTTAATAAGGAATTGCATCTCTTTCCCTTCAGCTCCGCCTAAGTATGAACTCATACAGTATATGTAGTACTGTAATAATAATTGATAAAAAATGAAGCTGGAAAAGCTTACAGTTAAGACATCACTGTGGTTGTAGTTTTTGATGTGAAAATAACTACAAGGGAAATGCTAGGAGCTAAGGGGTTTTATTTTGAATACTTGACCTTCTATTTTATTTCTATCCCTAAGTTGGCACCCCAGTTCTAATGAAGTAACTAAAACCTATGTTGTTGCATATACATCTAAAAGGCAAATTTCAGGATGGATTTTTAAGATATTTATTGAATTATTTATAAAATGCAAGAATACTGTAGAGAATAGGCCCTGAATAGTATGCTAACAGAAAATTCTCCAGTATAAATCAAAGAAGTCAATCATAAGGCTGGTGGCAGGGAAAACAAATTTAGCAGGGAAAAGAAAAAAGGTGTATTTTAAAATGAGAATACTAAATGAGATTGCCAATTGATGTCTGCCAGGCATAGACATAGATCTGTTATGGTAAGAATTGATGTCAGGTCTCTGTAAATGCAATGTAACAGGTGATGAAATTTGTGTGAGATCTTCAGGTAAGCCATGCAAGGATGCTGGAAGCAAAAAGCACTTTTAAATTGATTGTGATTTGAATGGGGAACCAGTGGAGTTGCTTGAAAGTGGGAGCATTGTTTTGTCTTTCTCCTCAATCATGGGGATGAAAGCAATGATGTTTGCCCCCAGCTGCAGTACAGAAAGTGATCATCCCATGAGAGCTTGGAGAAGAATTCCAGACTGGATGTACAGAGATTTCCATAGTGTCACTTGTGTTGGTCACAGGCGGGGAATATTGTTTATTTTGATACCATTATCTGGGAAGCTTCCTAAAGCTGCTGAGAGCAGCAAATTTTGTTTGCCTTCAAGTAAGCAAAAATGCTGCTTACTTATGCACAATGGACTGCTAGATGGCTGCAAAACTAGTTATCTTCCTGAAGATTTGATCATGTTGCTGGTGCCAGCATATTCCTAAAGAAGCTCATATGGAGAGAAAACTCAGGATTAGGTGTTATTCTAAGGTTGCAGAAAGAGGCAGTTTGTCATCTGATCTTTAAGTAAAGGTAAATGAATGGGTATGGATTTGCAGTGTATTTTATTGAAGAGACTAAAACTATTGCAGTACTAGCAAAACACAAACATAAGAACAAATGTAATTAGGACTGGTTTAAGATGAGTACTTAATGTAGAAAAGATCAAGAGAGTAGGGTTCAAAATGTTGGTACCATTCTACTGTTTTCAGCACTGAAATATATGTTAAGATATGAGACAAATACAAACATGATATTTTGTATTAAAGGGGCCAGATTTAGGTGGAGTTGTAAACTGCAAATAAATTATTTTATGAACCACTAATTCTCCTTTTTCTCTACTTCATGCACTTATGAACAGCCTCTGATGTTGTCTGTTAAGTCCTTATTTTAATGTTCTTTCATAATACCGTCTCAATTTAAAATGTTGTTAAGGGAATTTTGAAATAAATCATCATGCATATTGTTACATTCAGTAGCCACCTTCAGTTGGGTATGAATTAGCACAATATGAAACAGATCTGCTAAGGGTATTCACACATTGAAGTTACATTCAGGGTTTTGCTGGGCTATGCAGGAAAGATTTATTTCTTCATCCGAATGTTTGCACATCTAATAAAACTTACTGGGCATGTATGTTCAGGACAACGGATGCTGTTTTTTTCAAGGGCAAATTTTCAATCTGAAACTAAAAGTTTAGTTTCGAGTGTCGCATTTGTCCAGAGAACTGGAACAGGCTTTGTGAACAAAGTGCTGAGGTAAGGCCAAAAAACCCCCTGGTTTTGAATATCAGATAGTTTCTAGTGTTACAGGAAGGCAGAGGAGACTCTCAGGAATTGTAGTCTTCTACAACTATTGATGTTTCATACAAGAGAGCTGAACTCTGACTGGTATTTGGAAAGGAGGTTTGCAGCGTGGACCTAAGGTAGCACCACCGTGAGCCTTGACAGTGCGTGGGACTCTCAGTATTGGTGATGGAGCTTGTGTTCCTTCTTAGGATGTCAAGGTTAAAATGTGATCTGTGTTCTTGTAACTATACTTTGTGTTTGCTATGCAAAGTTGTCTCCTGCTGTAATCAGGAAGACATTGTCAAATCCAAGGCAACTGCCGTCCCTGCCCTTTCCTTTCCTCCACTTTTTTTCATCTTTCTCTCTCCTCCCTTCCCTCTTCCTCCAAATTTCCTTTTTTGTACAGTGGGCTTCGTGAAAAAACTGGCAATGCAGAATTGGTATTTCAAGTTGATGGAAAATTCAAGAACATGAGATAGTACTAGATTCATCATATTTGGTGAGCTGTTTCTGCAGAGGAATTTTGAAGAAAAAGTAGTTAACATCTGAACATCTGTATCCCTAAAATTTTGAGGATATGTGGTTAGATCTATTATCTTTCTGCTGCTTTTATGTCTTTTCTAGCTTTTGCATTTTTAAAGAAATCATTTCAATACCATTTATTCGTGAGTCATGGCAAATCACATTTTTCCCCCACTTTTTAAAAAACAGAACTTTTTCTGATTACAATATTGTGGATGAATGCTGTCTATAACCAGTAGAAATGCTTCAAAGCTGATTGAAAGGAAGATGCTAGGCTTTCTGAAATGCTCTCTGATCGAATATGAGATATGGGAGCATCCAACTTGTTTTAACAATGGAAACTCCTTTTTTTTTCCTGTGTAAAAATAGATCACAGTGCAGTGACCCTAGAGGGAGAGAAAGAATGAAAAAAATGCATTTTCTCTCAAAATTCTGACTACGTTTTTACAGTCTGTGTCAAAGGATGACAAATCCGAATTGCTCTGCTTCCTGTGTTCTTTGAATTAGAGCTTGGTGTGTGTTACACTATTTTGACCTCTTCGAAATTTTGCAATTTAATTAGCAGATTCCTTTTCCCTCTCTAGCCCATTTTGAAGTGTGGGGCAAAAAAAGAATATATATATACATATACCAGTGTCATAATACTTCATTCTTTTCTGAATCTAACTGCATATTTTGAATGGAATTTGTATGAAAGCACTCTTGTGTAAATTTAAATCAGGATGATATAAAACCAGTAAGTGGTATTAACCAGTGGGGATTAAAGACTACCTGAACTGGCTAGAAAAAATTTACTGCCCAGTCACTAATTTATAGGCTTGATGCTTGCTACAGTATTTGCCCAGCTGCACCTGCCTTATCAACATGTTCAACTGTGAATTAGTTAGCACAAAAAGTTGGCAGAGGAATAGGGAATTTTTCACCTCAAGGTCAGTAACAAGGCAAGCTAATACTGATTTAATGCTGTTATGGTCTGGTAGCTCAGCATGAACATGACTCTATATTGCCATCAGTTGACACATGTCTACGTTCAAAGAACCACTTTTCTAACTGACATCCTTTTTGCAAGAACACCAAGTAGCAGGCACCTGCCTTAGCTGGCAAAAAGTTAAGTGTCCTGGCTAAGGTAGTTATCTAGGCTTCCTCTGTAACTGTGGGGAGAGGGATTTTCAGGATGATTCATACCGTTCTAAGATGTGTCTAAAATAGATGAGATGACTCATCTTCTGGAAGTACCTGCCACTCTACTGACGACAGAGGGAGACCTAGATGACTAACTTACCCTAGATAGCTAAATTTTGAACTGATAGTTAATACGAGAGAAAGCTCAGTACTGATGTCTTTTTCTTTTAATGGAAAGAGGCTCAAGTATGCAGTTGTTATGAAAAAGTGTGTATGATCACTGATCATACAGTATATGCTGAAAAAGAGATGGACCTGCACTGCTGTCCTCCTGTATCTTTCATAAATATGTTGATTTTATTTCTTGCTAAATTAATCTTTATCAAAGTAAGGAAAGAAGATATTTTTTACCTTAAAAATCTAGCTGGAAAGGGATATGTGTTATTTACTTTACACAGGTCTATGAAACAATGAGCATGATATTTATTCTGCATCAGTTTCCATTATTGAAATTGCTTTGTATTGAAATCGCTTTGTATTTATACTGGTGGTATTGGATGTAAAATCCATTAGGCGGGGTGTAACAGATTGTTAGCATGTATTTGCTTAAATACAGCATGAAGATCTGCAGTCTGCAGGGCATTAACTTCATTGTTGACTGCTTCAGACGCACCTTTTTTTTGAGAAGTTACAAAAATTGAGCTCTAAACTTGTTAATATTTAATTAAAACCCATCACTTGGCCAATTTGAAAATTTGAGGTCTTAGCGAATATTCAGGAATTATTCACCACATATGATTTTAGATACCAAAGTAGGTTTCTAAATAAGGAGTCTAGGCACCATTTGTAATCAGCAGAGTAGAGTTGACACCTCCGGGGAACAATTTAGAGCAGCTAAGGTAAGCAGGAAGGTAGTGCTCTGGTTGCCCTCCAGAGGACTTCCACTGCTGCTTAGCTTGAATCCTCTGAAATAATCTCTGAGATACTTACTTAACGCTCTATATTTACTGTGGAGGAAGCCTAGTCTGGTTCTGTAGGCTGTTGAAGTGGGCAACATGAATACTCCCCTTACTGTTTTCCATCATAATTCTTAGGTTAGTAATACCTTGTCAACTCAGAGTGAAGTATTTTTTCTGAATATATTGAGAATATATTTCTGAATGTCAGGCATGCATTAGAAGTGCCTGCTGCATGGTTAATGTATGCAGTGTGCTCAGCAATGTTAATGTAGTAGCATACAATGTAGTGGTGTGTCTGTAGTCTATGTAGTATGCTGACTTCTAAACTATTTTCTTGTGACTTGATTAACAGAGCATCCCCTGGATGCCCAGGATAGTCAGCAAAATCCATTTGGTTTTCTCAGAAAATTTACTTTCATTTTGGGTGCTCTCTCGTTGAATCATAAACAATTCTAATCTCTACTGTGTCTACAAGGCCCTGAGTAGTGAACTGCTGCCTGTCACAGACACTGTAAGGCCTTCTTCACCTGCCCTTACATTCAGAGTATCAGAACACAGTGCTTTGGTTCAAACAGCGCAATTAATTGTTATCTTTTTTTGTTGGTCAACAGCTGTTTTACTGAAAGCACTACACTCCTACTGTAGCTTTGAAAGTATAATAACTGGTTATATATTGCTTTATGCAGATTGTACAGGGCTTCAAAATTCAGGGTGTTAACTGATTTGCTACAGTTTGAAAAATCATCTACAGAGTTTAGGAACGTATTGTTGTGGTAAGTTAAGATTTGTGGATTTTCCTTTCATTTAATATGGAAGCCCAAGTTTATGGATAAAGCACAAAATCAGTGAAGGGTGAAGAGAAGTCATGAACACAAATCAGCCTTGATTAATCTTCATTACACACCTGGAGAGAAAGCACAATATAGGATATTACATTAGCACCTGGAGGAGGAGGAGTTTCCAGACTTTCAGGAAGAAAAGCAGGCATGTTACAAAAGACAAGCAACAACTATAAGTGCTGTAACCTGGGAATTGTCTCCCAGTGAAGGAGTTTAGGTGAGAAGATTACTTTAATATGGTAGCCATAAGAAATAGTGAATGTGTTCGTCAAAGACAATAACAACCTTGAATCTGGTGGATAAGTTCAAATTCTGTTCTTTGGTAATTCTTCTTATAAAAGACAAAGGAAGGTAAAATTGCAAAGGACACAAGGGTGTATCCAGGGGAAGAAGAACATCATTTATAGTCGCCAGAGTTGTTTGATGAGGCTCACTTGCTAGATACCTGATAACAAGGAAAGCCAATCTGTCACTGTATGGTTCCATAAAGAAGATTTGTCTATAACAGGGAGCATTAAACAGGGTAATGGAAATTACTTGAGCAGCTACTGAATTCATTTTCATTTTAAACATACTCCAAAGATAACTGGCTGGACAGCATTGCAAGTTCTGTATCTGAGTGCATCCATTAAAAAAGGACTGTGAGAAATTTGCTGGTTTTGAATATAAACTTGGCTGCGCTGTCAGCTAACATCTCCTTTACCTGGAGCAAAACTTTAAGTGATGCATAATATAGATAGGACTCAGTTGTGGACTCCTGAAATCATTACCTCGTACAAACTGCTTTTATTTAATAGAGCAATGTAATTGTTTCTCTAGAGGGTGATGAGTGTGATTCATTATATTTGATCTTTTTCATACCAGAAGAATACTGCTGTTGCTAGCTCGGAAGACTTTTTGGCAAATCAAAAGGAGACTGCTAGTTTGGAGCATTTCTCTGTCAGTTTGCAATCCCCAAGCTGTAGCTTCAAGATCAGCAGTGAGTGCTTTGCAGTAGTACCAAGAGAGCTGAAATAATCAACAATAGAAACCTTTTATCTCATGTCTGAAATCCATAGATAGAAAGAGAATGTATATATAAATATTTCTCTTTAATATTTCACATCATGCTTCCACTTAAGAAGTTTAAAGTCCTTTCACCCAGAGTGGACATAAGCCAAGCCAAGGCAAAGGATTAATCATAAATAATTTACATGAAATCCCTCTACTAAGATATCCCACAGTTTCATAAAGAATGAACACATGTTCTGAGAATACATAAGGGTTGCTATAATTAGCTCACTTTAACATGCCTGGGAACAACACATGAAGCTGCTGTTGCAGTTTTTCTGACATAGCTTATCATGTTGCTCACTGTCCACGACAATTAAATGTTCGTTTTTCTCTGATTTTTTTTTTCTTAGAACTGCATCCAAATTAAGAAAAAAAAATCCACTAAAAATTCTGAACAATGTTGACTGATGAAGGCTATAGAACAACTATTGCTTCAATAAACAGGATTAGTTTTGGATTATTTTTTCTACAAAGACTCTGGAGCACTGCCTTACTCCTCCTTGCTGAGAAACGTCAACCCCTTCAGATCTCCATGGTTATCTCACAGAATGAAAAGTAAAAGCATTCTGGGATGATTATATAAAAAACTTGTAGAGGGTAAGTGCAAACTAAAAAGCTGTATTTGAGCACTAAACATCACATTTTCAGATGGCTGAGTTTGTGTGTATGGTTGGAGAGATGAATAGAAGCCTTAAACTGTGCAGCATGGAATGGACCTTGGTTTGGGGAGCATACAGAAAAGGCCTTACGGGTTTGTTAGTGTGTGTTTTGAACATATACCTTCCAATTTGATTAAAGCAACAAGAAATTAGCTGGATTGTATTTGGAAATGGCGGCTTAATTATTAAACTTAAACTTTACTAAAATACAAAATATTCAACATTCCTAAACACTGGTACAAAAGAGATTTAAGAGCATAGTTAAGACTAGGCTTGCATATGGATGTGCATACCATTAAAGCTGGGGAAGTGTGGATTTCTGCCATGTTCTGTAAATGTAAGATACATAAATTAGAATTGCTTAGGGATACTGTTGCTTACATGAATCATTTCTCCAGTCTTTAATTTATGAATAAATGTGCTTGATGTGACTACTCTTGTCTCACACTGATCTCAAATGGCAGAAAATATCCTGTATGCAATGGTTCGCAGATATATAGTATCCATGAGATAGGTTTCTCAATATTGATCACTTTTATTTTATGTTTACAGAAAATTCAAAGCAGGGAGGACTGAAATACACCCAAGAGAGGTTTGATAGTGATGTGAAAAAATAGTCTGAGAAAATAAGGATGCAGTTCAGGGACAATTTCAAAGTACTACTCTGTTTAGATGGTATTTCTTATCTAAAATATAGTATGAGGAATGGACAGTGGTACTTAGGTTGAGAATGAGTCAACAGTATTGTGTTACTATAAAAAAATGAACGTGCTGGGGAGACATGACAAATATCAAATATTTAAAAGAGCTGAAAGTAGAAAGAGAATAAGCTGTGCTGTGGGCTAATGGGAGTAGGAAAATATAAAACAGGCTTAAATCACAGGAAAGTTTCAGGCTAAATATTATTGTTACATTATTTTTGCCAGGCATATTGAAAGCACTGGGACTGGTTGTTTATGAGCTGGTCAGACAAATATCTGTCAGAGATAATAGACACTGCCTTGGGACTAGATATGTCATTTGGTTCCTACCAGCTCTGGACACTATTATTCAATATGGTAATAAAACTGCACAAGTAGTTTCATGCCAATATGCATAAAGATATAATTCAAAGAGAGTATAAAGCTTCTGACACTAAGCACTGCTTGAGATATGCAGTTTTTCTCCAACATAGTATCTGCTTCTGGTTTTGGTGAAGTAAATAGTGAAGCTTCTAATTTAGCTTTGATTTTGTATTGTCATCTCAGTATCACTCCTTCTTCACACTATCTCATCCCACCCACAGATCCCTATATCAGAATTATACCTTTTCCACCTTCCTCCTCAGTCGGTTGGGACAACACAGAATAGGAATCAGCACCACGGACAGCAAATTCGGTTTTGGTTGACAATATGATGCTGTTGAAAAGCCAAAGCTTATTCAGTGGTACATTAAATAGATATCATATGTAAAGCACTGGACGTATGTGATCTACATGGCATCAGCTGGCCTGCTACAGGGTAACACACCATTAAAGAGAATCCAGAGGACAACAACAAAAACAAACATGGTAGAAACAATGATCTGTAAGAGAGAGCAGAATGCGGTGTACAAGTGGGGAGTGAAGAACACTGCCTCCCATTTAGCTACCTGACTCATGATTTACCTGTATGTGTTTAGTGATGAATATTTAGTGTTTAATGAGATGTATATGTATGTGTCTATGGATATAAAGAATCTCCTAATGGAAACTAATTAACTCTTCCAGTCTGTAAAAAGCTGTTACAAAGGCAGGAGCTGTAACTTGAGCAAGAAGACAGCAATTTAATTTTTTATCAAAACCTATATTCAGGAAGGGCTTCTGTCTAAAGCAAGATAAGCTCTATTATACTACTGTTTCTTTAACATTTCTGTTGGAAAATTTTTGAAGTAGGTGACCCAAATATATTTTGGGGCTGATCTTGATATGCTGAATTCTGTTTCTCAACAGATCCCCATTTTCTGACACTTTCAAACCTAAATCTCAGTGATTTCTAATATTTAATAGAGTTTTCTTTTGGTATTTGTAATCAACTCTTTTTTCCTCCCTGTTTACATTCACTTGTACTTGATTGCTATGAGAAAATGTAGCAGACAGGTTTTGTAAAAAGGTTTTCTTGACAGAGCACCATATTCTGGTATGATTAGGTCTGGCTAGACACACGCATTGTTTTCTTCACAGGGGACTTCATGAAGGGTGATTGCTCCTGCTGTGCACATATCAGGATGTTTCATAATGCAGTTGCATTCTTTCATTCATGGCCTCAACATACCTAAGATTAGACTCTAAAATGAGAATAAGCATCAAATATATGCTTTTACATTAACTCACTGATCCAAAATACTTTTATCAATCCACAGTTTAGATGAAAAAAAACCTGAGAGACAATGTAAAGTGGGAGTGCTTAAGGAAGATTAAATATATTTTATTTTATATTGTGAGATCTTCAATCAGGATATGCTGCATTTTACTGGGTGTCATACGAGCACAAAAGTCTGAACTTCCACCTCAAAGTGCTTCAGTTTGTCTGACTCCAGCCTCTACTTATCTGATGATAATGCCATTTGCTAAAATGAAAGATACTGAGAAATGCCTATTTTGTGATATACACCCCCATAAATACAGAGTGGTTGCAGTGTAGAAGGTGTCTCCAAGCAGAAAGGCACAGACTTGATCTCATATGATGTCTCTCAGATTTAATGTCTTCAGATACCTCACACCAATAACACCACCTTAAACCACTGGGTAAAGATATTACCAGGCTGAAATGACTCAGGATTTTGCACAGCAATTCAGTGCAAGCAAAGGACTTTTGAGAGCATTAAAAAACAGAAAATCAGTGCAGAATGGATATTTTAGATAATTAGTATAATACAGTTTGGGGAGCAGGTTTTGAGGCTTGCTTTTTGTTTGTTTGGGGTTTTTTTTTAATTATAGATAAATTATATTTCCTAACACCTGCTATTTATTTTTTTTAAATTATTTTGCCAGCATGCATGTTATATAGGCTGTTAAAAGGGTTGAAATTGAACTTGCAGCCTTTATTAAGAAATGACTGACTTAACAAACTGATGCAGCTTAAGTGACCCCAGCCTATTTTAAGCAGCACAGAGATTGTTTCTCTTGCACAGCAGTATCCCAAGTAACTCTTTTGTACAAGGAATATGTATTTGAATTAAAGGCTGAAGTATGAGCAGTCAGTAATGTCTGCAAAACAATATTGGGAACCTTTCATTAGCTTTCTAAATTTGAGAAATTTGATTGCCTTTTTCAATTTCCTATGAGACAAAATATATTTTCCCAGTTATGTGTAGGTGACAGCAGACACATCTGTTACTCCTCAATTTCCTCGTTAGAAGTTGTTGCCTCATTTTTTTTAATATAATTCTTATAAAATATAATTTCAATTGAACAGTAGATTCCTTGAAATAATTACACTTTGATAAAACATATTTGTTCTATCCTTCAGAAGCTTTTGAATCTAGTGCCCCATTTCAACCAAATTTGAGAAGAAGCAAAACTTCAAGAATTTTTTCTACAAGTTTCCTGAATAAAGATGTTCAAAGAGGAGAGGTGCCTTGAGCAGTTTTGAAGGAAAGTTTGCATATAAGAGCATTCGTTATTGAAAAGCTATCAAAGAAGGCAAATTTCTGTTCAAACCTGAGAGGTATATCTAAAGAATACTAGGTTTAATTTAAAGTTTCTTGGTATGGGTATTTATTTCAGTGGAATTATTCAAATGTTTGAAAGTCAAAACTCCAAATAATATACAAGTGAGAACACGGTAAAATAATATGAAACTCTGGAAAAGTCTCTAGCAAAGATTGTGATGCAAATTTTAAGTTCTCTAATAATTTATGTATTATATGGAACCAGTGTACTAATACTAAAAGGGCAGTAGAAATAAAGAGGGATAATGTCATCAGTGGCTTACAGGGGTGGAAATTTAATGGAAATGAGAAATGCTGAGTCATAGTTAAAATTTGCATTGGTGGAATATGGGTTCCTGTAATGCTCTCAAATTTCAGATGAATCTGGTGAGTGTTGAAAAAGATACTGCAATATTGCCCTTAATTAATTTAATGGATAAGAAAAAAATCTGTCAAATTTTCTAAATATGTTCACCTGCAGAGGAATTTTAAATGCCAGATTTTAGGAGTTCCTTATCCATGGCCTGGAGTCACAAAATTCAATGTAAGTATTTTAGTTCTTGGTTTATGCGGATGGGAGTATTGATCCAAGATGGAAATTCTTGTGACACAGACAGCCAAATTCAATGGAAGTTGTTTCAAGGACCTGGAAATTACCTGATGTATGTGAGGAAACAGTACAGAGCAGCTGAAGAGTTCTGTAGCATTGGTGATGTATCAGGCATGGTGTAATGTGTAATAACAATTTATATATATTTGAATAATGTACAAGAAAAGATGAGAATTACACACTTCAATGAACAGGACACAGAATTGAGGATGAACTAAAGAAGTTATGTTGATCTGTTCTAGAACTCAGCTCCTGTGATGTTAAATTTCCTTCTTGCAACAATCCCCTCAAGGGAAGAGGAGGAAGCCTTCTTTTATGAAAAAACACCAGTAAATGGCTGGAAAAAACACCAGTAAATGACTGGAAAAACACCAATTGATGAACAATCCTGTACAGATACATGGTGGTGTGCTATGTTGATGGTTGGACTTGATGATCTTGGAGGTATTTTCCAACTTTAATGATTCTGCTTTTCTTTGATTCTAGGATTTAACTCATGGCACATCCTAGTTTAACAACATATAACCCTGAAGGAGCTAATGTGACCATATTGTTTGACCTACTCTGTAGTAGATAGGACATTCTTGAAGCAATTCCTGATTGGATTAGATTTCCTTCTTGTCCATTACATATGGTTGCACCTTTGGCATTCAGGCCATTATGCAATTTTTTCTTTTTTCAGTTCTTCACCTGGAATATTCTTTCAGCAGTGAACCAAAGCTAGAAGGTAGACAGTTTGAGAGCATGTTGTGAGTCCTGTACTTGTGAGGGAGGAAAGGAAGGGGGAGCATTAAAGTTTGAACAGTTATCTATTCAGTCTGTCTTTTCTTTCTACTTGTTTACTCTCTACATGTGATTTGTTTTGCTGCTGAACATATCATATAAGAAAAATCATAATGTATTTGTGTCATAGGACTAGTGGAAGATGGGTATTCTCTCACTGCTGGAGAGAAAGTGTCTAACGGAAGTTTATGCATCTTGAATACATTTTCAGAATGAAAAATGAAAATTAAGGAAAGATATTTCTGTGTAGTCAAAGAAAAGAAGGAATTTAATGAGAATTCCCTGTTGACAAATGATTAACCAAGCAATAATAGGTAGCTGTAGATGGACCTTTTTTAAAACCTTTTAAGCTATTTGTGAACTGTCCAATTTATGGACTTACATATTTTTAGCCATTTTTCCCTCATGCCAGTTTACTGGTAGTGCACACCTGTGGCTCCTGTTTCAAACTAGGCTTCATCATGGAATACATGCATGAAGATGCAGGGCCCTGCAGTAGTAATTACATGTAGACCGTGTCAGTGCTGAGGCCTGACCAAGAGGCTCTCTGAAGTCCAGGAGAAATTTGCGAAAAAAAGGTTTCCGGATTGAAAACAGAGATGGTAAATTATTTTAAGTAAAGGCTCCAAACATGTGTTTGTCCAGCATCCAGCATGATACTGCCTTGAATATGTCTGAAAGCCTTGAATATGTGACAATTCCAGGTTGCATTATTTTATTTATAAACGGTATAATTTTTCCCCTTCTTGCCATGAACATGTTTTATCTGCCCTCAACCAAGGTAAAGTTTGTTTTCCCTTTTATGAATATTTATCTTCCTATCTGTCATATATTAATTTAGAAAAGAGAAATAAAATTTTACAGAGTTAAATAAACAATAGGCCCTGGTTATAAACCAACAAAGTCAAAATACTCAGTATTCCAGGGCTGAACCCAACAATTCATCCTCTGTGGCTTCCAGGACTTAGACCAGCTGTAAAATAAATGAGCACAGTCCCAAATACCGAGGCTGACTTGTTATCTCTATATGTACTTTTCAGATAACAGACATTAAATAATTCACTCTACAAAGTCTTATTTCAATTAAAATGGTGAAACTGATAAAGAAGTTTTCTTTACTTTTGGGAACGTATCTCTGGCTTGTAATTGCATTAATTACAAATACACACAGTTGAAAAGTTTTTCAAATGCAAATTTTCTTAATGAGAAGAAAGCAACTGGGAGTATAATTTTTAGTTGTTGCAGTTAATGAAAGTATTTGATTTTGTTTTAATTGCACTTTTAATAAAATAAAGTGCTCTCACAGTGATGAGGTTTCACTAATACAGCATCGTCTAAGCGGTGCTAGAGCTTCCGAAGGTTGCTGATGGGGGATAGATCAGCCGGCACTGGGCTCTTGCTGGAGATAAGCGAAGCAAACAAACCTTGCTCCTGGGCAGTGCTGATCTCTGGCTAACAGCAGTGTGCTGAAGAATGTCACCAGAATGACCCTAAAGGTTCTCTGATATTTTATCTAACACTGGTAATGAATTGCAGTAGCTTCTTTTCAAAAGGATTGATATCAAAACGGATCTACCTCCTTCCCCAAACTTCCTTCCCTCAATACATTCTAAATTATTATCAATAATAACCAAGTATACACATATTAGTGGGTTACCCTTCAATCTTGCATGTGAGATGGTATCTATGAGGAAGAGCAACCATCTGGGGAAACTGGAAGCAATAGCCTGGTGGCTCAGTGACCATATCCTGCCCCTCTTCACACTTCAGTCTGGGAATGTTGGGGGAAAAAAGGATGGCAAATCCTGTCACTGGGTGAGCCTCCTGAGGCAGAGGAGCTGTATCCAAACCTCAGGGGTTTCATTTCCTCAGCTGTCATTTCAGAATGCCATGCTTTCAAACTGGTTTTGCAATGTAAATGGAGAGTGAGTTCCAGAAAGGCTTGGTCTAGTTGCAGACAACTTAGGAACAGCAAAAAGACAAAATGAATGAAATAAATAGGAATATTTTCATTTAACTCTAATTATAATTAATATGCTTGAAGGTACGATAAAAGATTCCCAGAATAAATCTGAGCTGTTTGCTTCATATAATGAAGAAATCTAGTTATTTTTAGCATTTCAACAGAATACAATTTGGTGTAGATATAGAGTGCTAATTTTATGGGGTTTTTTTCCAAAGAAGCAAGTATTTCAGAGGTACATACATGGCAAATTAATTTTTCATAGATATTATGCATAAATGAAATTTAGAGAAAATATGCAAATCTTAAATTGAATAGATTCACCATAGAATCCTGATAAGATTTCACCTGCTGTTAATTTTCCTCTGAGAAGAAAACACTACCAAGCAACAAAACCAGATGTTTAAGCACATCTTCACAGGGTGGAAAAGAGGGTTTTAAGATTAGAACTTCTAACAGATTTTGATCCCGAGCAAGACCTTTTAGAAGCCCATGGAGATCTCTCAGATAGACTTAACAGAATCCAATATACAAGGCCACTGACATGACAATCTCTGTGTTTTACAGGGGAAATATAAGGGGTACAGGAATGAAGTAAAGGGTGAGGCAAGAGCGGGAACCAAAAGACATCATCCTGGTAAAGGAAAGGTAGTATAGTGAAGTTCAGGTCAGAGAGGAAGGAAAGGATAGAGCAGCAAGAGGGACAAGGGACAGTAGGCTTGCTCTCTTCCCCAGTGACCCATTTTCTTCCTTTGTGTGTAAATGAGGGATATCTCCTAGTCAATGCTATGCATTTCACCTTTCTCCTGTAGAAGCTCATGGCAAGGGGCTATCTCAGACCTCTTACATCCAGCATGGCGGGACATGGCCAGAGATGGTTTTGCTTCAGGTTGTTTCTGCTCCAGGAGTACCTGCACTCATTTAACAGTGTTTGGATGAATGACCTGGAGAAGCTTTTCATGTGCAAAGGATAGCTGGTGTAAGTGCTCTAAAATATGTATGTTTATTCAATTTTGGTTGCATTGTTGACATGGAGGTCCAGAGATATATTTTGGGGAATTTGTGTCCTGGGGTTCTCCAAAGGAAGCCTTTGGAGAAAGCAAGAACAAGCTTTTATAACAACGATCAGATTCTATGAATGTTTTTTGCTTCTTAAATACTGTTGCTGTAATGGGATGAAAAAAAAGGAACAGTCTCTGAATGGCCAGGATGAGTATAACTTTTATACTCTGAAATGGGGAAGTAGATGATGACAGGGGCAAACATCAACTTGCTTTTAAGTGCTTACTATTACTGTAACCATCATGTCATGAAAGGTCATTGACATCATCAGCTAGAGAGCCAAGTTATTTTCCCTTTTCTGATACAGTGTTTCAGACAACCATTAGCCAATCTCCATTGTGCTACAACAAACAGAAATTTAGGGATGGGAACTGGGCATTTCTGTCACCCCTGGAGCTAGTGGAGAGAAGAGTGATGTGGAATCCCTAGAGCTGCTCACTGGCCTTGGGGGACACGTGTGTCTGTGCCCTGGGAGTTGACCCTTTCCTTCTTTGTGCAGTATTGACAGTGGTGTTTCCTCCTCCAGTAAGTGCCAAGGAAAAACACTGTCTGATTTTGCATACCTGAACTGCATCACTATAGCTACATCTTAAATGGCTATCTGCAGCTGCTTAAAAGTCCACTGGCATGTACAAAAGTGAATGTAAATGCATTCTCTTCAAGAAAGAAAGTGGTTCACTGCTGCAAAACTCTGCTAAGGCAGTAAAGGCATCCCAGGCATATCTTCTGCCCTTTCAGATTGAGAAAGTCAACAAATATTAGACTTCTAGAAAACCATGAAATGAAGAGTTATTTTCAGTTCTTAAATAACCTTAATTCTGCTTTATTTGAAAAATGACCCAATAAACACATAACTTCTCTCTTTCTGTCTCCGAAACTGTCATGAAAGAGAAGCAGCTTATGTTTTCTCTGTGGTCATATTTGCCCTAGTCCAGAAAAGTACCCCTCACCTGCTAGATTTTACAGCTACCTCACCTTTACCTGGATGCACATGTGCAATATAACACTATTTGTTTTTCTTTTTTCAATTAGCCTCTACACAAACTATATTGTTCTCCAGCTTCAGTGTTGAAAAGCTTTACAACAAAAATACCTGTAAGCTGACTCTACCCACCTTTCTCCATGAAATTGCTAAAATGTATAGAAAAATTAAGATTGGAAATGACCAGCCACTAACCCAGCACCTCCATGTTCTCCACTAAATCATGTCCTCAAATGCCACATCCACACCTTTTGAACACTTCTAGGGATGCTGATTCCACTTCCCTGGGCAGCCTGTTTCAGTGCATGACCACCTTTCCAATGAAAAAGTTTTTCCAAACATCCAATCTAAACCTTCCCTGGTGAAACTTGAGGCCATTTCCTCTCATCCTGTCACTGGTTGCCTGAGAGAAGAGGCTGACCCCTCCTCGCTACAACCTCCTTTTGCGTAGTTGTAGGGGGTCATAAGGCCCCTCCTGAGCTTCCTTTTCTCTGGGCAAAATAACCCCAAGTGTAGTTTATTATATGTCTTAAGGCACTAGCACATCACTTTTTTCTTTGATCACATGTCAAGGTCTGATAGAGCTCCTGTTACTGCTCAGAACATCCCCTCGTGCCTCCTCTTGGACCCACAGCTCACCCATGCTGCTCTTGCCACTGGCTGCAGTTACTTTCATTGGGAGCAGGACACTGGGATTTTTACCAGCCTTCCCAGGGCTGCTGTTCCCAAGGGAAGAAGAGGGAGGACAAAATTCAATGTATTTGTATTTATTAAACTTTCTCACAAATCTGGGGTTGCTGAATTTGAAATTATACAAAGGTGTTGTCTTGTATCCATAGTTATTATCAGTAAATTCACGCACTGGGAAGCCAGGGATTCCACCACCTCCCAAGCTAATCTCTTTCAAGGCACATAATTAGAAGACAAACTATTGATAAACATTCCCTTAAGAATGATTTTAAAAATCATGCTTACTGAAAAGTAATTGTATACTATTTTCATCTTTTCAATAGGAAGTAGTTGTCTTGCCTAAGGGTAAATATCTGAAAGTTGGTTGTCGATGTCTAGACTCATCAACCTAGATTCCCTTTATAGCCAGCTGAAAGAAACAGGCACCTCCAGGGCATGATTCATCTGTCTGTCTTAGAAGAAATGATAAGTGGAGAAGGATTTCTTTCTGAAATATATGCCTCAGAAATGATTAGAGTTGTTCAGGAAATGGTTTTCGTATTCTGTGGGAAATTGATTTAAAGAACTGGTTTTCTTCAATACTAGAATGAAGAAAAGGCTTTCAAGAAATTTTCAAGAAAATTATATATTTAAAAATTCACTCTTAGTAAAATGAAGGTCTTATTTTCTTATGTTTTCTTTATGTTTTATAATTCACAATGGAAAATTACATTTGGAAATGAAGAGAGGTTTTAATAAGAAAAATTGAAACTTGAGATCAAAGTGAAATATTTTGATCTCACTGGTATCCTTCAACTTGAATTGTCATTTTCTTATGAAAGGTCACCAAAATCGGTCCATTCCTACAGAAACTTTTGATCTCCATGGAATAGCATTTTTGTAGAAAAATGTGACAACAAAATTTTTTCAACCAGCTATACAAGTTATGTGTGAGTGCACAGGACTTCATACAAATAACTGTTTTTAATCTCAATACCCTCTTTATGAAAACGTTCTGCTTTCAATTAACAAAGCTTTTAACTTTCCTTAGTCTAACAAGTAGCTCTCCCTTAAGAAAGGGCTAACTGTGGCATAGGTTTGAGAAATGTCTTATAAAGGCAAGCTTCTAGTAGAATTAAAATAATTAGGCATGTAAGAATTTTTTTGGGCTGACTTGTCTCAATTTTCTTGAAGGACATGAACAATAGATTGAAGTACCATATAGTCCCTACTTTCATGGGACCAAGTGCAAACAAAGAAAACATGCAGAATGACATTGTAATAAGGAGAATTTGGGTTGGTCCCCCCATAAAAAAGTTAGCCAGGGGTTTGAATTGTGTATTATAAATGATTGATGGCTATCAAGCTGAGACTGCAAAGCTAATACATTGAGCTACAGTATGACAATAATGAGCTGTGACAGTCTAACTGAGTAAGGGAAAGTTTCACAGAACTGGGTGTCTGGAAGGAAGACATCAAAGTTGACAAATGACTTCTAGCTAACTTGCTTCCTTCTGCAAGGCATGTTCCAGTGTTGCTGAGAGACAGATGTTAAATGGAGCTAGACAGAACTGAACACACTTCAGTAAATATCTTGCTGATAGGATGATTTACACACCAGAAAGAGGGAACAGACATTTTTAGGAAAATATGAATGAAATCTTAGACTTCGTTCAGACAACATGGGATTCACCTCACCTAATCATGAATTGTCTACTATGCAGTATCTATACTCTAAAGTAGCCAACACACTTTATGGTCCATGAAGAGAAGTACATGTTTCTAGGGCACATTTTAGATACAAGGCTTGGGATAAACACACCTACAAAGCATGTATTCGTCTCACCAGATTTAAAAGGAAGTCTAGGGTAACTAGTTTAGATGCCAGTGGTTACAATGGACCCTTCACAGATCTTCAAGAAGTCTCAGAATTTTATAAACTAAACCACTGCCTATAGAATGTTCTGTAGTTAATTTTCCGTTTTTACTATATTGATTTTTTTAATCAGTCAATTGGATTTAATTCACTGCCAGATGTTTTCTATGAACTAATTAGCTAATTATTTGAGGGAGTAATGAAAACTGAAATATATATGTGATATCCTAGTCAGGCAGAACTTGACCACTATGCATTTAGATTGGCCAGAAGAGGAAAAAATCTTGTCAGCTTCTATGCAGTATTAACTTTTTGCCAGGATAAAAACAAATTGTTTACAAGAACATACTAATTAAATAAAAGAGGTTTTGGCTTGTAGTTCCTAGCATGATACTGTATTATGCTTCCCCTATGACATCTCCATTTCCCATGTATAATACTGCAATATTCACTGGACATGAAGTTAACTCAACTACCAATCTGTAATGCCAGAGACCAGAAGGTACAGATCTCCCTGCATGTCCCAGCCCAGCCTCCCCAGGGCCTCTCCCAACCCTCTCCTGAGTCCCATCACCTCCATTTCATCCCATCTTGGGGCTGCCATTCCCCGGCCTAGCGACATGATGGATGTGCATGTCGCCAGTCCCGTCTCTGGCCCAGTGTGCTATACTTTTAATTGGTTCCCTTGGCAGAAGGAGCCAGTGTTCCTGGACCAGCTGGACTTCTTGCAGTGCCTGGGGCTGTCGATGGAGCTGCCCACCTCTGCCCAATGTGCTCAGGCTCTGCGGGATGGCACCTGCTGGCGAGGGCACAGCCTATGCTGGGGTCACCCTCCACTCCTTCATGAGGGAGCAGCCAGACCCTTGCTGCTACCCCACATGTCATCTTCTTCAGTGTCCTCTGAGAGGCTAAAACATTGCTGATCACTGCTTGCCATTGATTTGTGTAGGCTCTTTGTACAAGAAACACTGATCTTTTATTTCAGAACAAATACACAGATGGAGTACTTTCACCTGAAATGGCAAAAGAGCCCTCACAAGACCTGGCTAGGACAAGTTCTCAATTTCCTAGGCTATTTGAAACATCTCTTCCCTGGAATGACATCAGAAATGCCTGAAAAGTGTGGACAAAGAGGTTAGATGAGCACTGGGTGCTAGTGTGTATGCAAGTTTGGGAAGAGTGGTTTTCCTGCAGATATGAGTTAGATCCTGGCCTTAGCCATACCTTTTGCTCCCAGAAGGGGACAGAGCTGCAGGCACTGCAGCGCTCTCAATGCTTGGCATGAATTGGTCACAGCGAGTACCATGGAGATTTCAGAGACATGTGACTTCCAGAAGGTGGAGTTTGCACAGCAGAGATAATAAAGACCTTTGCTTTTGCGTTACAGTTGCCAAAGCATGAACCTGTTCCCAAGTATTTTCAAAATATTAAAAGATGGGCAGCATGGCAGAACTGCTGTGGCACAACTGTGTTAGAAACAGCATCTACTGAAAAAGTAACTCAAACACACAGAAACTACTGAATCAACACCAAAAAATGCTGAATGGCTGATATGGAAAAGAAGTTAATCTGATGGAGAAAAAAAAAGGTATCGAAAAGAACTCTATAAACAGGATTATGTTTTTCAAGGCCTGTGACTAGAAGGTTTAAATGACCAGAACATATGGTAGCATGGCAATGAGAGGCAAGTTTCTGAACTGAGGAGGAAGTGCTTAGACTAGAAGAACACACTAACAGCCATGGTATGACTGACCAAGGCTCACCCTGGCTACCTTCTGCATATCTAACAGCAGCCATAAGCAAATAGAGAAAAACATAAGAGCAAGGCAGATACTTACACCTGATGCTCTACCAGTCTCTAGCCATCTTCATCTTGGGGTCTTCCTGTGCATCATATGATTTCTGCTTGTTGTAACCTTCAGGGGATTTATTTTTAATTAACTTATAGTGGCCCTTTGAATTAATGGAAACATTCAGACCCCATTGGCAAAGCAATCCTTATCTGGGGCTGTCTTGCACCAAAACAATTCCTCTATGTTTTGTTTTGAACCAGGTTCCTATTGCCTTCATTTAAAGTTCTATTCTTGTCTTGGAAGACATTTTGAACAGCCCATCAGAGATGAAATGAATGTCTGTAGGTATGTTTGACTGCCTAATGAGATAAAATTGCCTTTTGAACAGTATTCACTGAAACCTCAAATTTGTAAGCTGTTTGGACAGCAAGTTTTAAATATTTGGACATTTCCATGCTTTGAATGTCATTGTTGGTCTGTTTTGAAAGTATCTCATTATTCAGTGTTTCAGAAGGAGGACACATTTCTTAGCACACCTTACTCCAGCCTAGATAAATCCTAAACATCTCTGGCATACAAGAGTTTTCTCAATCGCTTCTAGCTTGTTTTACTTTTTTTTTCCCTCTTCCTGTTTTTCATTCTTTTTTTACTCAGAGTCTGGTTTAGACAAAATTTCCTAGGTCGCATGGTTGTTATGTCACACCATTTAGGTTTTAAACAATGCATTAATCAATTGATGTTTCAGAATGGCCAGAAACTTCCATAGACAGATGCCATCCATAATATTTTCCATCAGTGAATTGAATAGTGCAAGGAGAAACCAAACCTGCATTTCCTCTTTATATGTGATATATCTAAAAGACAACATAGTCAGTTTTAACAGCAGTCCAAGAACATCTGAATACTTCTTTCTATGTAAGATGGTAATATAAATCTAATAATCCAGAAAGTAAACCTGTTTGAATTCATCCAACAGGAAAATTAAATAGAAATGGTGAAAATAAAGTAATATTTGTTTACATTAAATAGTTTTATTATTTATTCTTTCTTCCTCCTGTATCTGATGATAAGTTAAAAGCGCTAGTTAAAGCTGTCTTTATAACAAAGTTATCCAAAGATAACTTGACAACAGACTTCCTCTGTTTAGCATAACTGAAACAAGCAAATGTGCATCTTTGCTTTTGTTGGGCTCAAAATACCCTTCACCAAAGCAAGACTTCCAATTTTGTTTCCATGACAATATGTGTGACTTATAAAAGCTGTGGATCTTTTTGCCTAAGAGATGTGACTAAACCGGCAACATTTCATTTGCCTGTAAGTCTGCTTTTTTCTTCTCAGACATGAGAGGACTTTGTTCAAAATATTTATTTCTAAGAAGTTCTGCAGCCTAAGCTTCCATATTTTCATTCTCTTTTACCTAATTTTCAACATCCTCTATGTAGGAATGTCCTCTTCTATTTTTATAGTATTTCCTCTAATCCTCCTCTGTTTTCTTAATCTTAACAATACATACTTTCCCTGTCTT
Source organism: Edolisoma coerulescens (assembly GCA_013397115.1). NCBI lineage: Eukaryota > Metazoa > Chordata > Aves > Passeriformes > Campephagidae > Edolisoma > Edolisoma coerulescens. Next base: position 968,050 of record VWZW01001018.1, read on the forward strand.
TAGCCAGACCAATTTTCTTCCATTTCAACTCCTTTAGTGCTTTATGACTGAACTAAATTTTACATTGAAGATTCCCCTCTTCTTGTCTCAATTATGTAAACACAATAGCAGCTGTTTCTTGAAACAGTCCTCCTATACTTATCTCCACTCTCTGTATTATCATTCTCTCATTAGCCCATTCTTGATCAGCTAACAAATTTCTTCCTTAATTCAGGGTCTGTTTTCAAGCCTTTTTTTTCTTCATACATAATGGTATTACTTTCACTCCCATCTGCTTTCTTGAGTAGTAATTTTGAAAAATATTTTATTTTGAAAAATATTTCTTTCTATAACCCCATATCAGATTTCCATATAGATATTTTTTTGGTCACATGAAGACCAGAGTCACTGAAATTTATAATTACTTTATGAATTATTTTAAGACAATTTGGTTTTCTTCTTTTTAGTTTTCTTTTCTTTCCTTGTTCCATACTTTTAATTCTTCCCTTATTCTATCAATAAAATGTTCTTACTTGTTCAGAAAAACATCTTACTGAAGTCTGTAAAATTATAATTTGCAACAAGTTCATATTTGTAAAGGATGACAAGAAGGGGAGCACATTAATGTATTTCCACATGTACATAATTAGTCCACTGAAGTTACTTCTTCAAAACAATGCCTTCAAGATCTCACCCAAATTCAAAAACTCTTGATAATTGAACAGAAATAATTGTGCTATAAAGTCTAGAAATTTTCACATTTCAGTGAGAAAGCCATCTGCTATTTAGAAGAAATCCCAAGGGAAAGGGATGGGTTTTTTCTTTATATTTCAGTGTTCCTACTGTTTCACAGAATCACAGAATTTGGTCATCCAAGGAATTTTCATCAGGCTCTGAAGCTTTGTCTGTTACTAATGACTTGTTAAGCCACAATTCTGACCCTGGAAGGTGTTTTTATCTGTGCATTTTTTTGCAGTTGAATCAAAATTCTCCAAAGCTGAGGGGAGAATATTTATATCTTAGCTTTTTAAAATGTAAGGCCATCACTCATTTTAAACTGAAGACTATAAAATAGTCTAAATTTTATGTCATTTGATGTATAATATTTATTTCTGCTCATCTAATTCATCCTTGCCTTTTTGAAAAATTAATTAAAATGCATTTTTCATGGCATAAATTAGGTCCATATACGTATGTATTTCTGTATTATTTATGCTTTGATTTTTGTATTGCTGCCTCCTCTGTCTCAAAAGGCTAACTTCCTACAGAGACATGTACTGGAAAGGATGGAATAAGCATAAAATGGATTGGATCTGGTTCAAGTAGAAATATCAGCTGTGATATAAGTGGTGTATCTTGAATCAGCAGCAAGTAACTAGAGCTACTGTGGAGACCAATAACTGTACCTTTGCCTTTTTGAATGATTGACAGACATGAAAATCCAGGTGTCCCACTATCCTTTTCCACACCTTGTGAACACTGAACATCACAGATCTCCTTCTACAGACATGCTGATTTGTAGAGATAGATCCTGTACTGTGAAGACACAGCCTTCCTTTCCAGCAGCCTTTGCTTTGCCAGTGTCTGGCAAAAATGCCATCAATGTCTGTGTATGGGCATATGTCAGGCCAGGGATTTCAGTTCAGAGCATTTCAGTAAAATAAGGGAAATTTAATTTCTGTTTTGTGCCACATCCTGCACATAAGTACTAATTTCTAGAGTCTTCTGATGCATGTCGTGGCTGTTGGATTGCTTTAGAGTTGGCATTTTGTTCTGTCAAAAATGTACAAGCACTTGAGCACCTCAGCATCAGAGTTTCTTTGAATAGAAGCTCTTCTTTGGTGGTTATTCAAATCGCTTTTCCATACACAAGAAAATAAGTTTTATCCAGTTGGCATTATTACCCGTAATTATTTGCACTTAGTACACACAGTGCAATATCAAAAACCCCTGAGGAGGGCACTAGTAGCAACGACTTGGGACACAAAGTGTGTGTAATTGGTTGCATTTCTAGCTCCTGATCAGGCCAGTGTGTACTGGACATTGTCTGTGACAGTTCCATTTAGTTTTGAAAGGAAGTGTGGCTATTGTATATATCCTAGATAAAAAGAATACATCCTTCTTGTCTACATCTTTGGAAAAATCTCCACCAACCGCGCTTTCTCCAATCTGCAAATATTAATAAAAGTTTAGAATAGTTTGATGAGTTTTCATGCAGGATACTTTATGCAGTCCTGTTCATCTATGTGCAAAAAGAGAAGCTGGAATGCATTTTTGAAGTGGTTAACAGGACAATTAGGGTGATGGAGAGCCTGTGGGAGATTGGCTCTCAGTACACTAAATCGAGAGCTAGAAGGAGAAATGATCACTGCCTATAAATATAAAGATCAGTGTAGGAGTAGAGCTGTTTAAACTAAGGGGCAGCAGTACAGCATAGATGAAGAGAATTTGGCATGAATTAATTCCAGGCTTGAAATTCAAAGAAGGATTTTAGTACTCAAAACATTCAGGTTCTGGAACGATCTTCTAACAGTAACAAAGTGAAAATGTGTTAGCTTGGTGCTTGATTGAGTTATGAAAGAGATTGTGTTATATGATTGCTTGAGGCAGTTGCAGTTGGATTTGTTAACCAGAAAGTTCTTTTTAGTTTTGCTTCCTATTCTTCTGGTGTATTTTTTGGCCATCTCCGTGTTTTTTGGCCATCTCCAGATTCAAAGTGTGAGAAAGCAATACCTGTAACAGCTGTGTGACTGCAACATGAACAAAACCATTGAGAGTAAGAAATTTTTATAAGAATCTTGTTCTTCTCTGAGGAGAGTAATCCAGTCCATGGCCTGCTGGACAGCAATAATAGAGAGACTTATTGCAGACATGCATATAGTTTGCTATCTTGGCCAGTACATAAAGGTACACTCTTAACCAAATAAGTTGAAAATTCAGGTTGGTGTTTCCAAACACTGAGTCCATGTTGAATAATATGAAACATCTCACTTTGGAAAGAGGTTGCTGCTTTGCTGGAGATATTCACTGAGCTTACAGCTGTGAGTATGTTAGGTCACCAAAGGACAATCTCACTTAAACCTGCTGAAGGAGTCCCAGCAAGTGCAAGAGATTTCAGCCAGCAGCATTGAAACAGTCCACTGGGAAGAAAGATGGGTCTCATCTCATCTAACTTTAGATGTCTACAATAGAGCCACTTACTGCTAAGCTAATCACTCTGAGTTCCCTCTTCATCAGTAGGGAGGAAATAAGTATTTATTATATACAAGGGGGAAAAAAAAGCATCAAGGCACAGTACTCCTTCTAATTCTGTGGCCTTTATTTTCAAATGGCAGTATTCCAAGCATCGTAAATTGGAAAGCATGTTAACTGAGTGGTTTAGAATTCCTTTTTAGTTAGATTATTTTTCAACCTGCTTGAAGCAGTGGAGTAGACAGCAAGAGATAAAAGAACTAGTAATGTTATTGCCACTAAGAAACAAATAAGACAATTAAAATACATACCCATGCAGAGTTGCTATGCTTTACATGTACAGCATTTTTAAAGTTTAGCTTCTCTAAAGGTATTTATGCACAAACTTTCTTGTAACGCTCCAAGAATTTAGAATTGGAAATCGTAGATGCCAAGTTGTCAAGGGTGACTTCAATCTGTTAAAAAAAAGCAATATCATCTGAAAATAGCTACCAGTGAGAGCCAAATAAACAACTTTTTTTTTTTTTTTTAACTTTGAGCTTGAAGGTATGAGGAGCTACAATCACCCAGGTTATTTTCACATGAGATGCCAGTGGAGTGAGGTATTGTTTTCAGTTCAATGAAGGTAATACTACAGGTCTTGTCCCCATGCTCTGCAGGTCAAAAACAGTCCTGGTCTACATCAGAACATTTGCGTATCTTGTTTCTACAAGACTTCTTACCTTCGGTATTTTGGCTGTCTCAGATAGATTTTTATAATTTAGTTTTTCTAAGAGAAGAAATGAGAGAGCAAAAATGTGGGTTTTTAACTGGGGGGAGAAGGAAGGCAGTTTTCAAGGAAAGAGAAGATTTTGATATCACCACTGTTGGGCAAAGTCTTAAATCTTTGAGATGTGGCCTGAAGGACTTGCTTGGGAAGGGCACAAAGGCAAAGTCTACTGATCAACAGACAAAAAGAACCACTACCATTTTAACGACAAAAAGAGTTCTTTGCATGTCATTTTCTAGCCTGGCTAACCAGACAATATACCTGCCAGAAGTAGTGTGAATATTTATGATTCTTTTGGACAGTGAGCATATATGTTACTATCCTGATCCTGTTCCTTTTGAAGTCTGTAAAAAATGCTTGGTAACTTCAGAGGGCCCAAGAATGCAGAAACCCACCAAATGGAGAGATTCTTGACTGGCATACAGGCTCCTGAGGGAAGAGTTTAAAATCCTGATAGATCGTCTATCAGGATTTCTCCAGTGGTATGATAGATGTGGTTGATATATTGGTGGGCACTGACTGACTGAGGAAAGAGAAGGATGAGGAGGTGAATTCTAGGGATTGTAATGATAGTAATTAGTATGTAATACATGCAAGACTATTATTACCAGCCCATGTTTTATACACAGGCTACAAGCACATGAGGAAGGGGAGCCACACAACAGTGCAGTCCCAGTTAACATGCAATAAATTTCATGAGGGAATTCTGGTCCTTGAAAAGGGCCAGATAAATTTGAGGATTATAAGAATTACTATAAAATTTGAGGATGGTAAGAATTACTCTAGGGATGTAATCAGCAGTGAAACTCACCTGGAAAGAGAAAACAAAACCATCTCATTAAAATCCAAGTCTACCCTGACTTTGAAATACAGTTTTCATGAAGTCCCAGCCAAATACTTTGCAAAGATTTGAATGCTGAGATACCTTTAGAAATACACTTTGTACCCATTTACATGGCTAGTTAGCCAGGGTGTTGCCATGTTCGTCCCTTTACAATGAAAATTGATGCTAAATTACCTGTCAACCTTCAAGAATCTGTCTCAGGCTCAATTTTCTAATAAACAAAAAGGTTATCTTATCCAGAGAGGAATTGCATTGAATATATTTATTAATGGGAAAGAAGTTGGTATGGCAGTGCCTGAGTAAGCCAGGCTGCAGTAGATGTGTTTGTAACCAGTGTTGTCCAGCTCAATCTAAAATGCAAAGGCTAGTTGACAGGGAGGTGTGGTGAGGTACATCTTGAATCAAGAAAGTGTCAGCTGGGCCCCATTTCCTGATTTAAACATTTACATAGCTGAATAACCTATACTTAAAAACACAAAACCTCATGAATAAGCAATAAGACACTTGACCTATAGCAATTGCAAGCTCTTATCCTCTGTATTTAAGATGAGTTCTGTCTCATTCAGCTTTATCAGAGGAGGATGCTTTCTGAAGCAGCCAGCTCTGCTCAACAGGCATGGAATGGTCTCTCCATGAAAACCCCTTAGAGCAGCAGGGGACAGAAAATCATCCTTGCCTCTCCTGTTCTGCTAGTTTGGGTTATGCATTTTGATTTAAAAAAAAATTCCTCTAACATTGAAAAATTGAAGTAATTTTTTGTTGCAGCAAAATGATGTAAAAAATATTGTTTGCCTTCTCGCTCTGCTGAGGCTTCCAGACTGGGACAGGCTTTATCCTAAACACGTGTGCTGGGCCTCCTTCCGACATGGCCAGTACCCAAGGGAGCAGGAAAACAGACATTTAGATGTGAAATACTTGTTTCTACAATTTTTCCTTCTCTCCCTTCCATATTTTTCTCTTTTAAGTGCCATCACCTTGAAACAATAGGCCCATCAGCTGTACAGAATTTTGGGCAGAATCACAAAAAGGCTGATACAGAATGCAATCAGCAAGGAATCAAATTGGGGTGTTTAATTAATGGCAATGAACATGGCTCTGTTGACTGTGTCTTATCAAGCAAATTTGATATTGTTTATACTTGGATTAAAGGCATGGTTAATGCAAGTTATTGGTGTCATATCTTTAGATTTATGACATTCTGATAAAAATTAAGAGTATACAAAATCAATACAACTGAATTCAAGCAAATTAAAATCTAGCCAAGTAATATATTGCAAAATGCAATTATATACATAAATAGCAAATCATCCATTGGGGTGTTTTCAGCAGGTCCTGCAGAGAGAGATATTCTCATTGCCGAATCTTGTGCAATGGCTTTGTTAAAACTGAGAGAAAATACAGTATCAGTCGATGAGGTGATTGCAATCCCTACATGACTGAGGAGCTGAAGGGATCAAAACAACGTAAAACATCACACCAAATGGGAAACTACTCTAACAGTTAGACCATTACCAGTTGAGAATCGTATTGGTTACAGTGATCATGAGATTGTAGAGTTTAAAATCCTGAGAGAAGTGAGGAAGAAAAATACTAGAATCATAACCCTGGAAATCTGGAGAACAGATTTGGGCTTAGTCTGTGATCTTCTTGCCAGTATCCAGTGGGGAGCAGCCACAGAGGGCACCAGGGCACAGGAGAGCTCATTGAATTTCCTCAGAGAATAAAATCCCTCTATTCATGTGTGCAGGAAGGTGAGCAAGTGTGGCAGAAGGTCAACACAGATTAACTGGGAACTCCTGAATGAGCTCAAACACCAAAAAGAAGGACATGAAATGAGGAAGAAGGAATGGAATTCTCAGGAGGAACATAAAGATGGTGGCTAAAGAATGCCGGGGTGAAGCTGAGAAAACCAAAGCTCACCTGAAGCTGGGACCAGTAGTGAATGTGAAGGACAAAACAAAGGACTTCCCTAAGTAATCAGCAGCAGAGAAAATTACTTATGTGAGTTTTAAGTACATTAATCCCAGCACTGGCAATTTTTAGATGGATCTGGTGATTTTTTGGTGGATCTGGCCTGTTTCTATTATAAATGTTATAGTGAGTATAAAGATACAGTAAGCTATATCCTGAGTACTGGAATATTTCTTTCTGTCTTTGGACAAATCAAGCGATCAATAGAAAGTACACAGTCCTGGTAGCAGTTCCCAGGGTACCCAAATACCTGGATGAAATCTGCCTACTAATACATACTTTACATATCACTTTGAAGATGCAAACTGATCCATCTGCCCACTACTGCAAATCACAGGGCCAAACTAAATTTTTCAGGTGTCTTCCTGAAATCGTCTTCCTCTTATTACTGATAAAGCCCAAAAAACAACCACAAACAAGTAAGCCATTCCACTAAGGATAGCAGAAAAATTACAATCATCCTCCACCCTCCAAATTTTGTAGACAGACAAATACAAAGCAGTGAAACAAGTTTCAAACTTTAATAATAGACTGGATTATATAGAAGAAATCATACTCATAAGAGTTATTAAAACTCTATAGACTTTGACACTAATCTTTTCAAGTAAATTTTAAAAATTATTTTTACAAACTAAAAATCAAGAAACAATGAACCTTCCAAGTTAGTAGGTCTGGCACAAAAATATTGAAATGAAGTAGCTGCCTCCAAGAGGATACTGGCAGGGTTTCAGAAAAGAAGATAGGAAAGCCCAAGAAAACAATGAGGTGATTTGTCAGGGGTCATGGACTGCCTAGCTATTACTGAATTTCTCTGTAGACAATCTAACAGGAAAAGGAGGATTTTTAGCACTATAATTCATGTTATCTTCTTTTTCCACCTTACTTATTCCAGAGCTGACAGGAATTCATAGGAGTCATGCAGTATGCTGCTCAGCTGGAAATTAGGCAAAGAAATACAGATTTAAGCATGCAGTATTAGAAACCCTACTTAGAAATTTTGACTAAACTTTTCCTGTATGAGATCTAAGGGACAATAATTACTATGGAAAGGTCAAAATCAGCTAACAGCTAAAATGAGATAACGAGAAGTGAAACACCTACATCACCAGTCACTTTTGAAAATGCATGTGAGAAAGTCGTTAAAGGCTAGTGCTGGTACTCCAATGCTTGCTGTTGCAGTTGTCTTCACTGGAAGTAATTTCTTTCATTTTCACTTGCAAAGGAGCATTCTCTCTCCTAGTAATTGTCATTACTTCTCCCTAAATTTCTATTTTTAGGAACTCTTCAGGCAGGTTTGAACTTTAGCTATCAGAAGCAGACAAAATTTTACTGGATGACAAAGTGCAGCTAAAGATTTGGCTAAACATCTAAAATTAGGGAATGAGAAGTAAAAAGCCTGGTTCTAGGGAAGAAACTTTTTGTATTTAGGTGGAAATCAGCATCAAAAATGTCTGTCCATTTCAGTCAGAACTCTGCTCTTTCCGGAACAGCAACAGAGAAAAGCATTCCCTTCCTTCTAGCTCTGAGAGTAAAGAGAAGAAATTTCTCTTCCTCTGCCAAGAGAAAATATCCCATGAGAGAAGAAGTAAATATATGAGTTACAGACCAAAGCTGTTTGAGTGAGATAGAAAAACCAGAAGGGACCAAGAAACAACACAATGGAGAAGGATGGTGTTGCTGCTTGTAGCAGGATTGGTGAGAAACCCCACTGACTCTAGTTCTAGAAGAAAAGGTATTTTTATTTAATTTTACAAACTGGTTTATATGTTAGTTCTCTAGAGTAGCACAAGGCTATTAGGTCTTGACTATCTAGCTCTTTAGAATAATTGGTTAGATCTCACAAGACTCACTTCAAAACATTTTTCTGGTCAGTATGACAACAACTTGCACCTGCAAGATAAAGAAGATAGTTTACAGAAACTCCTAACTGTCTTTCAGCCAGTGTCTGTGAGAAAGTAAAGACTTTCTCACAGATAAAAGCAGAAAACTAAAAAATCTCTCTGCAACTCAGCTTTCAGCATCCACAGGATGGAAGCAGTGAAACAAGATAAATAATAGAAAAGTTGAAACAAACCTTTAGGAAAAACCTCCAAACCTCTACAACAACCTACCATGAACAGAAGAGGTATGACAATTGAGAAAGATAAAAGAGCAACAAGAACACTTTACATTGCAGTAGAGACAATCCTGTACCAAATTCTGCATTCTAATAATTGATAACATTTCATGGGAAATTGAGAAACAAATCTGAATGAACAGGAAAGTGCACAGGGTATCTGGTTTTAGATTGGACCTCTCTGCCTGATATGCTTATTGGACAGCTGGGAGAACATTGTTAGTGGTAGTGCTTGTGGTTTTGAGTAATGCTTACTTCTTAATAAAGCTTGACTTGATTATGCTAATTAATAGACAAATATCAGAGGAATCTATTTTTCCAGTTCCAGACTTGAAATTTTTCTAAAATGCTAGACATTACACCAGAAAGTTTTGAACATTTTAGAATTTTTAATTTTTTTTTTCACTTTTTCCTCAGCTGAAGTCCATCCTTTTCAAGTGAGTGAAAATAATAACCTCTATGCAGCCATTTCGTCTGTTCTGCTGCCCACAGTGCCTTCCATTGTGCATACACCAAGATACCTGCTGACCTGACAAGGGTTTGTTAAGGTCAAGTGCTCTTTTCAGAAATCTCCTCTTGACTCTCTTCACTCCTGCTGTTTGTATTTCTTTCCATTTTCTTCCAGCATGATAATAATGCAATGTTAAGAGGAACAGTGCAGGTGAAAAACAGAGTAGATATAAATCTGCTATCTTAATTTTAGATGTAGATGGAGATTCAGACACCCCAAAAAATCTCCTGAGGCTGTAATTAGCCTTTTTACACAGAGCAAGTCAAGAACTGCAAAGTTTTATTTGATTAGCTTCTAGCTGCCAGTTTTCACCGTTCATTATTGTTGTGTCCTGTCAGTTTGAGGTTGTTGTTGGAGCTGCTTCATGTCAACATAACAGGAGGTGAAACCCCACATGAACCACCATGTAAGGCCCAGAGTGAAAATAGAGATCTTGCATTTCTGCATTACAGCAAAGTGGCAGGAAAGAAAAAATGAAGACTTCTGTAATGAAAAATGAACCTCTTGCTGGAGGAGGAAGCACAGTCAATTTCTTAGGAATATGCTATCTGAAGATAAGCCCCACCCATACTAGAAAGCAGACTTGATTATCACAAGATTGAGCTTATTGACTGAAATGAAGTAAATCCAAAGCCTGACAAGTGTTAAAGCAACAAAACTTTTGACAAGTGTCAAAACAACAAGAAGTATAGAAATTTTTTTTTTTTACAGAATCCAGTTATTTTCTCTATTAGGTACCTAATTTAAGCATAGTCTCATTAAAAATGTAGGTACTTTGAGTGAAAGAGAAGGTGATCTCTACTTAACTGCCTATATTACTGAAACAGTGGAGATTTGAACATCTCAGCTAGGAATTCTGGTCACCAACTAAAATTACAGGAAAAAAAGTTACTAAAATCATAAAGGTAGTAATTTATAATGTTTTGCCAAAGTATTCACTTTCTATAGAAACAATGGACTTCCTTTGAACAAAACCCTTTGTCTCTTGCATAGAGGTATGTTTCCACAAGAGCTATGCTAATCATCAAAATTTTCCTGCTGTGCCACTATCTTTACCTATTGAAAATTTACCTGTTTGCCCATGGCATGACAGGAAAATCAGAGCTTTGGAAAGTACATTTAAAAATCAGGTGGTTTTTTGGAGGTTTTTGAGAGTGAAAGTGGAGCTGAGGAAGGAGAGGGAGGAGGCTAGAAATGTAACGTCATAATTTTCAAGGATGCTACCAGTGTATTTTTTTACTTGAACATTTCCAGAACCTGGGCTAAGTTTGCTTTCTCACAGCCTATTCATATCCTGTCTCCTACAGGAAACACTGAGAAACATTGAACCCTGAATATTTTTGAAAAGCTGCTCCAGAGCTTTAGAACTTCTTGTGTTAATGGAGGTACTCGATGTTCTGACTTTTATTTTCTCAACCTGTTCACTCCCCAACAATCTTTTCACTGAAACATGCTATGATGAAAATAAGAAAAGTACCCAATTGAACTCTGTAAAACACTCTGTAGGAATGTCTGGCATATGAGTGTCTAGGCACAGATGACTTGATACATGCTTAATCATTGTACTTTGAATGCAAAAGTGACGGAAATTCCTGCTATATAAAAACATTTGGTCCTAGTAAAATTCAGTTCTCCTGGTTTGGGTGCAACACATTCGCACAGAGATATGTGTGAGTTAATGGTGGCAGTGATGGAATTATCTGGTCATAATGCCCCATGAAGAGTTTACATGATTTGACTTCTGCACCTTCTATGTATTAGCCAATTTCAATGCAATCTCAATCTTAGAACAGAACCTACAGCTCTCTATAGATAACACTTACTACCCTTTTTGTAGAAAAATGCTTGACAATGATGTACTCCTCTTTTGTACTGACATATTAGTTTGGTCTGTTTAGGACACAAATTCTATTCATGAATATTTAAATGGTAGTTAATTACTCTTTAATTCACACACTGCAGACTGAAAAACCTTGTTAAAATCATACAGTCCACCAGAAGAAAATTTTGGATGCGTAACAGCAAATAGTTGCCTTTTTTTTTTGTGTGTGTGTTAAAGACACAAGAAACACTGCGGCTTTTTAGTTTGCTTGATATGACTTCATTTTGTATGTGAAAAAAATAATAGCCAGATATTGATAAGTTACTTTCATTAGTCTGCTTGTTTGGAAGGAAGTTGATTGACCTGTTAGTAGACTATTGTCCATGAACATAATGAAGAATATACAGATGTCATTATAAATATGGGTCTGACATTTATGTTGGTTTAAGTCTGGATATATGCTTCTCAAATTAATGGAGCTGCACTGATATCAATCCCAGACAAATTAGGTCAAAGGAATCCCAAAAGGTAAACAGAGCTGCACCAAGCCAGTCTCTGATACATGAAGAGTCTAAAAACGAAGTGGAGTTATGGATCTGGCATTTGCAATTGTGCCAGTGCCAGCTTAACCGAGTTAGTGCAAGTAATAACTGTGAAGGTACAATGGCATGGTCTTCCATGCACTCTAGTACCTGCAGCACAAACTCCTTCCAGTTCTTGAGTGCACTTTTGATAGTTTGCAGTGCTGCGTGTTCCTTGCAACAGTTATTTAGATCGATCTTACAAAGATTCGATGCCACGTGCTGTTATCAAGAATACCTTTTGTTATCAAGAATACCCATACTTCTTAAAAGCTCTGCCTTACCTTACCTTACCTCACCAGTGGTGAAAGAGACCTATTTTCCAAATCCTTTGAGTCTTTATAGATTTTTACATGTTTGAAAATCAATGAAGTCTCATCCTACACTTTCTTTGCACATCTGCAAGTAATTATCCAATGTACAATGCAGGGGCAATTCAATCTAAGAGGACAAGAAATGAATTTTATCCCCATTATCCTTGTAACTCTGGGTGCTTTAAATCTGGAATGAGTCCATAAGACCTTGTGGAACCAAGGAAAATGAAAATAATGGATTTGTTTTGGTCTCAGATGCAGTGAACCACATACTCCTTTCTCTTGTCCTTAGGGGACATTTCCTGTCATATAAAAAAGACTGCTGAGCCTCTACCCAACACATTGACCTCTTCCCAGGCTAGTTTCTTTAGTTTGGATATGATATTATGTGCAGGGTATAAATGGCAAGGTTTTGCTAGTGGGGGACCTGCAGGGGTGGCCTGTCTTGGAGGAGATCAGAGACTGCCCTATGCCAGACATGGACGGTTCAAGCCAGATCAGCAATGAATCCACTGCATGCCAAGGCTGAAGTAAATCAGAGGAATTTGTGGTGCCTCTGAGGACATATTTAAGAAAAGGCAGAAAACACAAAGGGCAATGGAACAAGTGAAAAAGAGAGGGAACAACAAGACCACAGCAGTACAAGGTGCTCCATGGTGGAGCTGGTCACATCCCTGAAGGAACTGTGGTCTATGGAGGATTTGCACTGGAGCAGGTAATTCCCTGAAGAGACTGTGGCCCATGGAGGAGTCCACACTGGAGCAGAAGAAAATAAGAAGGAAGGGGCAGCGGAGTAAAAAAAGGAACAAAGCAGCACAAAGAAACAGCTACACACTGGCCCCAGAAGCCTGCTTCATCTGTTGCCTCACTGTCAGAAATGAGTGTAAGCCGCAGTGATAGGAAGGGGAGTGGAGACTGGGAAGCAGGGAGGAGAGTTGTCTGGAGAGAAGTTGAACCTGTGAGTGGGAGAGAAAAGGTGTCTTCCCGAAGTGTTAAGATGTTTGTCATTTTTGTTTCCCAAACCCCAAATCTGTAATTAAATGTTTTAAATGAAATGCCCCAGCTTGAGTCTGCTATGACAACTTCAGTGATTGGTGAATGATCTTTGTTTTGATACATGAGTTTTCTCATTCTTGTCCTTCCTATTTTCTTTCCATTCCCACTGTGAGAAGGGAAAGAGTGAGCAAACTGTGGGTGCTTGGCGGCTGGCCGGGGCCATCCCACTACACACCAGACTTGGCAATGCATCCTGTCAGTGGTGGCTACCCGCAGGAGAAGGTTTTCCCTTCCCCTTGTTGTTGGCAGTTTAACATGCACCTACGAATCTTTAAGGACTTCAAAACCCGAGTCTTTCACTTTGCCCATGATTATAATGGACACTATATGGAAGATAACCAAACTAATCCACCGATGGTTACACATTAAAGGGCTTTGTTCCGGGAAGCGTCAGGCCTGCAGCAGGAGCGGGCTGTTCACCGCGGAGCCGGGCGAGTGCCGGGCGCTGGCCGTGGTGCTGAACGGGACCCCGCGGCTCCTGTCGGAAGGAACAACTTCCATGAAAAAACAACACTTTACCTGTAACTTTTAAAAAGTACCGTATACTCAGGTGTAAGAATCATCTATGAATAAATGCAATTTTTCCCTACTTATGTTTGACAATCTATATTAATGTCATTACACCATGGATATTGGCACCTGCCCACTCAGCTCAGGGTGATGTAAATATAAACATTTACACCTAATATTTGCAGATTTTCTATATTAACTGACATTTTTCCATTTGAAAGTGCCAGGGCTTTTTGGACAGAAATGGGATTAACACTTACCACGATTCAATCTATTTGTGGAACAACCAAATGGAGCTGGGAGAAAACAAATTAATCTATGTATCATAGATTCATGGTGTTTAGCATCAAAGACGGTGCTAGATTACTCAGCCTGACACTCTGCTTTTCATAAATACTCACATTTTACCCACTTACTTCTGCCTTGAACTCAGACATTGGTGTGGTTAAAACTGCCTTCTGAAAGGAAGATAGGCCTGAAATTTTTTTTAAAAGGGAATATTTTTCCCCCTTCCCCCAGTATTATTACTTTCTGTACTAGGGAAGAGAACTTGGTATTTTCTTTATAGAGAAAACATATCCAAGTCACTTCAAAATATCCTCCTTGCTAAAAATAAGCACTTAGCTCTTTAAGTTTTTCATTATATATTTGCAGTTTCTTTCTACCCTTTCCTCTAATTTTTCAGCACCAGTTTTAAGATGTATGTAGCACACCTGGAGGTGGCACAGCGGTGTCACCAATACCACCTGCAGAGTAAAAAACATTTCCCTGTTTCTATTCACTACTTGTTTGCACATTCACCATTTGTACTACCTCTTTGTGCCTCAGCATCACAGTGAGAACTCAGATTCTTGTCCACTGTGACTCCACAATTTATTTTAAACTCACAATTTTTCAGTTGAGAGTTCAGTATTCTGCAGGGATAGCTGTATCTTGCTGTATTAAATTACAGTTTGTTTGAATAGACAGGTCTACCAGCTGACCCAAATCACACTGACTTATCTACATTCACTGTTAGTTACCATTCTGCCAACCCTCATGTCATCTGCAGCTTTTATTAATGCTGATTTTATATTTACTTTTAGGTCACTGAGGAGAATGTTGAATACTGTGAAATTTAGTCATAAGGAAATCCATCAGAGACACACTACCCCGGGATGATTCCATATTGACAGACAATGTTGCAGACTGTAATTTCTGAGTCCCCTTATTATGCACTTTGCAGGTATTGTGTGGTCCTAATTGTTTAACAGAATGTCATGAGGTGCTAAGTCATACTCTTCACTAAAGCCTGCATTAAATCATCTCAGTTCCTTTAGCAAAGGAATTCTTATATCAAAGAAGTAAAATGACCTACTTTTGTGTTAACTGAAACTTTTATCTTTCTACCTTTTAATTCCCATTAAAGATCATTTATTAAAGATTTCATTGCAAATATTGTGTAGTTTTATTCTACACTGCTCTCATGCTAAATTGGCATTGTAAAATATTCTTCCATTCCTATTTTCATTATATATTCCCATGCTTTAACATTTCCTTTAAGCAAATATTCTACAATATTCTTTTTACTGTGATGAGCTATCTTCTACACCGTATTATTCAGAGCAGCCAAAGCTGACTCACGAAAGATTCATTATTTGTTGTTCCATAACTGCTGCTATTTACATACATTTCCTATGGGATGTTTCCACTCTTCAAACCATAGAGAACTCAGAGACTGTATTGTGCAAACTGGATACTAAAAGATAAGAGGTGAAATAAGGACTTCAGTGCTACAACCATGAAGAAAGTAACATCTAGAGGTCTGTACTGGTAGAGAGTGAAGTGGGAAAAATATTTAGGCAAGGAAGTTAATAATGTTTAGACTGCAATATTAGGATATAAACTTTTCTTCATAGCTCCTGAATATCAAGGAATTGCTTGGTTTTGTCTGGTAGAAATGAAGCTTGGTGTTTCAGGCCAAAATTATACATGCTGTAGCATTTTAAAACTGAGCATGAGTATTTACAGTTTAAAGGTTCTAATTTAGACATGAAACAGTAAATCAAGGACATTTTGAGAAAAAGCAGCCAGTCAATCTTGAATAAGCCCCTGAACAACCAGAGACTTTTTTTCAGCACATATGGTTGTCTAACAGGGCGCCTCAGAACAGTGGGTGATGTTATATGCCATATGTGCTGCTATACCAAAGAATTATTTGGTTTCTGGTAATACTAAACCTAAAGACTAAACTCTAAAACTACCTATCTCTTCTTAATCAATATCAGCATCTTATTATTCCATCTATATTTAGTTGCATTCTTGGTGGGCTGAAAGAATGCCCTTTAGCTGTCAGCAGAAAATATGAGGAGGAGTGGTTTACGTAAATAAGACAAAACTTTCTAAGTGGATTATTATCTTGCTATTCATTTGATTATTGGAAATACTTTACTGGAAAAAATCAAAGAAGAGTGACTAACAAAGCAAGCAATGTGGAGCTTCTAATATCTTGTCTCATAAATTTAATAGAAAGGCATAGAATTTATCTTCAATACCCATAAAGATGTGATAATATGGTAAGGAACATTTTCCTGACCGAAACTTATTTGGTATCTTATATTTAGAAATTCATACATTCACAGAGCTCCGAGTTCCATCAGGTCTCTAAAACACCTTTGCAATAATGAACTTTGAATCACAGAATCATAGAAGTTGGAAAAGACCTCTAAGACCATTCAGTCCAACCACTAACCCAGACCCAATGTTTTCATCACTAAACCATATCCCCAAGTGCCACATCCACACATCTTTCTAACACTTCCAGAGGCAGTGAGTGATTCCACCACTTCCCCAGGAAGCCTGTTCCAAAGCCTGAGCACCCTTTCAGTGAAGAAATTTTTCCTGATGTCTAATCTAAACCTCCCCTGGTGCAACTTGAAGCTATTTCCTCTTGTTTCACTTGTTATTTGGGAGAAGAGGCCATCCCCCACCTGGCTACAGACTCCTTTCAGGTAGCTGTAGAGAGCAATAAAGTCCCCCTTGAGCCTCCTTTTCTCCAGGCTAAACACACCCTCAGCTGCTCCTCACAGGACTTGTGCTCCAGACCCTTCCTCAGCTCCATAGTCCTTCCCTGGACTTGCTCCAGCACCTCAATATCTTTCTTGTAGTGAGGGGCCCAGTACTAAACACAGGACTTGAGGTGCAGCCTCACCAGTGCCGAGCATAGAGGGACAGTCCCTGCCCTGGTCCTGCTGGCCCCACTATTGCTGATACAGGCGAGGATGGCATTGGCCTTCTTGGCCACCTGGGCACACGCTGGCTCATGTTCAGCTGCTGTCACCCAGCAGCTCCAGGTCCTTTTCTTGGGTTGCTTTCCAGCCATTCTGTCCCCAGCCTGTAGCACTGCAGGGGCTTGTTGTGACCTAAGTGCAGGACCTGGCACTTGGCCTTGTTGAACCTTACACCATTGGCCTCTGCCCACTTATCCAGCCTGTCCAGATCCCTCTGCAGAGCCTTCCTGTCCTCCAGCAGATCAGCACTCCCTTCCAGCTTGGTGTCATCTCCCACCTGACTGACGGTGCACTTGATTTTGTCATCCATATCACTGATAAAGACATTAAAGGGAACCCCCCTTGTGACTGGATGCCAAGAGGGCTTAACTATTCACCATCACTCTATGGGTCCATCCATAACTTCATTGCATGTGATGCAATATACATTTAAAACTTGGCCTAAAATTTCAGGATTTCATTTGGTTTATCTAAATATTTCAAAATAACTTGTGGAATCTGATTTCCAAGAAAGCAAGTATTCAATCACTGTGAAATTGAAAAATGCTTGAGGGATCTTAGTTTGAATACTTTATGGTGAAACACCTACATCATTTTGCGTGTGAGGAAGTTGTTAAAGGCTAGTGCTAGTATGTGACACCACAGACTCTTTCCCGTGGGAATTTTTCTCTTCTTCTCCCTGTGTTCTATAAACAAAGATAAGGTTTGGATGTTATTGAAACTGTCTCTGGAATGATGGACAGTTCAACCTGGCCTATCGGCCTAGGGGGAGGTTTTGAATTGACCCAATTGGAAGGAACTTTCAAAAGTCTATATAAGTTTTAGAATTAAATAATAAAATCAGAATTCTGCCTCACCTGATTCAGCCTGGTTCTTGCACGTGGCTAGCGGTACCACAGTGACACTAGTACTTCTTAATCCAATACTTGCTGTTGCAGTTGTCTTCACTAGAAGTAATTTCTTTCATTTTCACTTACAAAGGAGCATTCTCTCCCCTAGTAATTGTCATTACTTCTCCCTAAATTTCTATTTTTAGGAACTCTTCAGGCAGGTTTGAACTTTAGCTATCAGCAGACAAAATTCTACCGGATGAGAAAGTTCAGCTAAAGATTTGGCTCCCCTGCCAAATACAGAAATCAATGAGATTTCCTGGACCGAGTGCAAGTTTTAAAGTAAACACATTAATGCAAGTGTGCCATCGTATCTGCACTCTGCATCCATCCTCTGCTTTAAAAAATAAAATATTCTATACACAAATGTACTTTACACACAAAGCTCTAAGAACAAGTGGGATGTCATATAAGAGATTTGAAAATGTAACAAAAGGCTCTGAATGTCAGAGGACAGTATAGGGTGGGTCTTTGTCACTGTTGGTGTGCCCTTTGCTGTCAATCAGCTCTGCTAGTAAAATGAAGAGGTCAGAACCTCACCCCTTTCAGCTGGCACATCAGAAGACCAAAGGAAGCACAGTTCACATGAAATAGTCTTACATGAAGATGAAAATGTGACATTGTCCCTGACTCTTACTCTCTGACAGGTCCTATCAGATTAGCTTTTCTTTCTTCTAATTCCCCGCATCTGCTGGTGTTTGGTTATTCAAATGTACCTATTCAAATCCAGCATCAGTTACAATCACAAGCAAGAAAACTCACATCTCTTGCTTTTCTAGAAGCTTCATTGCTATATTCAGGCACTAACACAGAGGTGTCCAACACCATGCTTAGACAATCTTGTTGTGAGGTCAGATCACCAGCATCCCTTGGTTTCCTCTATTGTTTTTCCCAATGCACATTACCTTTCAGGAAATGCATGTACTTTTGGTCTTGGAGGTGATCTGGACAAAAAAATTGTTTTGTTGTTACTTACATTGTAGGAAGGATGTTCTAACTATAGCATCACATTAATTAAAATTGTGAATAATTACAAAAGTGTAATAAGGAAGCTCTTGTAACATTGTAAAAACAAAGTTTTGCATACATTTAATGAAAACTCTTGTCACTTCCAGAAAAGTAACAACAGCAATGCTTAAGATCCCTCTTGATAGACAGTAGGAACAGGAAATACAGTGTATGCCCTGAGTGCACCAATTAGCTTTGATAGTCCTGAGAATATCTGGTAGTTCCACTTCTAAATCCTCAGCCTCTGGCCCACGAGCTCCATCTAAGCTCAGGCTCAGGCCCAAGCCTTTGCCAGAACTACACTCTAGGTAGGTCTGTATCCAACTCTGTTCCTTGATGATCCAGGCTTGCTGACTGGACTTCCTGAATTGACCTCAAGCCTAACATGTCACTTTGAATGTGTGACTGGACTGTTGTCTGAGCCTGTTGCTGTCACCAGCCTTGCTGTTAGTCTAGCTTGGATAGTGGGGGACTGTGCTCTTGTCTGTGGTCATCGTTTCTACCTACCTGAATTGTGGTCAGCTCCTTACCTTCTCTCATGAAGTGACTCCCTTCTTGTTGCTCCTTGACATGGCATATAGTTTTCTAACTAAACCAGAGGCATGGGAATCCTGATTTTTAGCCCATTCACAATTTTGTCATTGGATCCTGATTTTGAAAGCAGTCAATCTGAGCTTTTTCATCTTTGGCTATATAAACAAGTGTTGCCGTTAGCTAGTGACATTTTTAACTTTTAAGCTTTTCAAGGGAGGATGCAGTTTAAGAGGCTTTAACTCCTTTGCTTTCTGGATTAGAGACCTAAACCACCAAAATGTCTTAATCCAACCTTTAACTGGTTGAGGCTTAATTCTTCAGTGTGCAGCATACTCTCAGAATGACTCAGCATTCACACTGGGAAAAAAGATACTGGTAGTTTTCTGTCAAATCTTATCCAACTTAAGCCGATTTTCTCCCACCTGAAATGCCAAAGCAAGACACTGCACAAAGCATGTTGTACTCCTTTTACAGGTCCCCTTTGGTGAACATTTGATGTGTTGTCCAGATTAAAGGGCAGGCCCAATATCTGTGTCTCTAGGTGCTGAAGGCTAAAGTAATCCTGGGTAGAGAAGGTATCCAAGTCTTTGGCTCTTACTTCTTGACTTCACAGTGACAAATGTGAAACCTGGAAACATGAAAGGTCTTTCTGAATCAGGACGTATCCTCCAGCAGAGAAAGAAACGGTTCCATTTCAAGACTGGAAAAAGGCCTCTTGGTCCTTGTCAGATCAGACTGAGTTCTGCAGTTAGGAGCTGTGATTTGGTAAGACAAGAAGTCATAAGGGTTTCTTTACCTATACCTACTCAATACCAGTAGGTTGAAGAGGGAGAGGTTCTGTATCGGGTCAGGCCAGCTGGAGAAGTTTGGCTCAGTTCACACTTTAAAAAAACACTTTTAGCCTTCAGGCCAACATGGGATTATTTAAGTTCTTTGTAGGAACTGACTGGCTTGTGTTGTATTGGGACCAAAGGAATTGTTTGACAGAGGTGATAGCTGGTGTAGGAGAAAACCTTGCTGCAAGTAGAGACAACTGACCTCCAATGTCTATCCCAGTTCTGAGGTACTCTAACTTATCAATACAGGCACAGTCTATGGTGCTGGTCTGATATACTTCAGACTTAGTTATACTCTTTGGATGTTCTGGCCTAGTGGGCCAGAATGACCAAAACCACGTCAAGCAAAATAAACAGGCTTGCTCTTCCGGGGACCATTTTACAATGCCAAATAGAGGTGCCAATCATAAGCTTGTGTTGAGATTATCAATGTGAACTTCCATCTTCTGTCTTTCACAAGCAGTGGAAAGGTTACAATATACCAGTTAGGGCAGAATTCAGATTTATAAATGAATTTATCTAATGTCTATTAGATGTCACAGAATATTCTTCTTGAGGTCTTGTATGCCCTTTAGTCATGTCTGTCTAGCCCACGCAGGAGTCTGCAGCACCTACAGGTTTTGCACTAGATGCTTCTCTTTATGTAGCTAATGATTTTAATTGGATTAGCACTGTTGATTATCTAAAATAATTCTTATGATATAAATGGGACTGTTCACAGCTCTCAGATCTATGTTCTTAGGTCTCTGCAAGCAGCTCCAAGGACTGCCTGGTGTAAGTCTTCTTGTTTATCAAGAGCCTATTTTAGGGCACCAATATATGCTTAATACAAACTTAATACAAATATGCTTAATTTCATTGGCTGGAAATTGATGAACCTTAAAACACAAGACCAGCTAAGTAGTTCTATTTTTTTCTTTTTGGTCACAAGTATTGTAATTAAATGTATTATGCTTTGTCACTAATGGCATGTTTATGGATAAATACCACTGAACAATTTCAGTGATCATGTCTGTCTTTAAATTTTCATTTCATATTGAAGAATGAATGACAGTAGATTTGCCAGCTCAAGACAATGTCACACACAACAAAACTTTGACAATCTGTGCAAGTTGAAATTTGTACAAAATCAGGCATACACTCTCCCCTGACAACTGTCTGTTGTAATGCAAGGATTTAGTCTTCTCATGTCATTAAGTCTTCCTAGGGTTTTTGTTCTGTTTGACTTCCAAATAAGATTATTAGGGACTGGTTGATGTTTTTTGAAGCTCCATAGTAGCAAGTTACAGAGCTGTTTGTCATATAATGTAAGATGAGCTGTACCAATTCTACAGTGACTATACATGTTTGAAGGTCTGGGTTCATAGGCTCACGGGAGCTTAATTCCACTGATATCACTGACTAGGCTCATTAGGCCCAGAACAGCAATTTTAGAAGTATTTCCATTTAGTTTGATTATTCTTCCCTGCAAACTAAAACACTGAATATGTGTTGCCCCACATTTGTCAAAGGTTAAAACTGTGCATATTAGTAGTACCTTACAAAGACAAATGGTTGAATCATGGCAACTTCACTGTGAGCTACAGACCTACGAACCCCAGGCCTTTGAAATGGGTTGAGATACTGCTGTGATAGGTTTCTTTATTTGCAACCATTAAGATCAGGCTTTTATTGACATAGGCAAGAAGTGATAACAGCATGACAACTAGAAAGACAATGTTATTTTGCAAGATATTTGCTAATATTTTAGAAAAATCATTAATTGAAATAAAACTATCACTATTAAAAGCAGATTTTTTTCCCATATTTTTTCATTGTTGGTATTCACCCTTGCTAATGCATGCCGTTCATTAACTTCCACTGTGTCCACCAGTACTGAGTAAGTTAAACTGAGGTTATTTGCTTGCATTCAAACATGTTTTTGCATCTGCATGCTTCACTTTTCTAAATACTCTTAGGTTTTTAAGTACTGCTTAGGAGGTACCAAGTCAAACAATTCCTGCACCTACCTTGTCGCACTGGCTTTTTGTCCCTCTTTGCCCAGTGGGAACATTGTCATTGTCATAGAAATCACTAGAAATGGGGCAGAATGTTTCACACTGCCATTCCAAAGAAAGTCTCCTTTGATACTGGTACTAAAAAAAAATCAAATCCCCGATCCCCAACCTGATCAGCTTTTGCTTCCCAACCTCTGTTTCCATGGCATTCTCAGCTGGTAGAAGGCAGAGAGCTAGTACAGTAAAAAAGAGGCAGACCAGCTTGTGCAGTACTTTCCTAGCAACACCTACGGCCTGTAGGATACTGTTGTGTTAACTTCAACAAGAATAGAAAGAGAATCTTTTTCTACCTTTTTTTCTGTTTCCCTTTCAAGTGTATAAATGGAGGAGAGAGATTGAATGGGCCCTAGCAATTGCTGACCTTTGCATTTATAGTGCTACAGCAGAGATGTAACCTTCAGCAGCAAGACAGGCTCCTGGTCTAATGAGCTGCATTTGTAATCATAAGGAGAAATAAATGTCTCATCAGAATGCTAGTCCTTCCTAGTTTTGAGTGAAATTTGTAACTATGTAGTTTTTACTTATGTGTTACTCTAAGGCATGATTCTAACACTTGGGTTTTTTTAAAGAATTCCCTGGTTTATATATAAGAAATTATTTATGCATTATTTTTGTAGGAAACAGTAATAACAATTTAATATAATAGTAATTCTCTTAATATTATACTTAAAGAACACTTAATTCAGTGGGGCTACTTCAGTTGTAAATCAGCGCTCCTAAAGACTTTGAAATGGACTATGCAGATAAATCATTACATCTCTGTGAGGTCCTACTAGATTCATCTTAGTTCCACCAGCACAGATCAGACTGTAATACAGAGGATCTAAAATCAAAGATCCCACTTTTGAAAATCAAAGTATGCTTAAATTCCATCATGACATTGAATACTGAAGCTATGTTCAACGAAATGTGAAATGAGAAAGTGAACAGGTAGAGTTGTTGTGGGCCATTTCATTTGCCCATGACTTTCCTGCACCTTTCTCTCAGATGATTCAAAAGAATTGTGTAGCCACTTCCCTCCTGATAGCATTAAAAATAAAATTTACATGTTTTAGGAAGTAAAGAGGAAGGAAATTGAGAAATCTATTTTAATTCTAAAAGTTTGGTTGTTCGTAAGCCTGAAATTGCCAGGATAGGAACACTGCAGAAGAGACTACTGAGCAGAGGTGTAATGCTTCAGATATGTTAAAGTCTCTGCAAAGAGGAAGAGAATGCCCTCTGTGTACAAACCAGGAAAAAAAGGGCTAAAATTACAGCAGACTTAGATTTGACATTAGGTGTAGCTTTCTGAGAGTAAAGATAGCCAGTCTCTGGAATAGTTTAGCTGTCTTGAGGAACTGGATTGGCAAATGTCTACCAGCAATGATGACTATAAATGAGTAATTGATCCTACTTTGGGTGGTAGGATGGACTTCCTGAAGACTCTTCTCACTTGCTTTTTCTGTGGTTCTATATACTTAAGATACCAAAGGGACTGATATTTGCCACACTAAACACTTAGTCAAACCACTTAAAATGGGCAAAACAGAAAGCCTATAAGCAATGGTGATACATTAATTACTCTCTTCAGTAGAGTGGAGGCTGATTATTCAACTAGTTTAAAATATCCAGACAGATTAATTTCCTCATCTTTGGTACCTCCAATCTCTTTACTCAGAGTTCAGAAGACAAGTATGTTTAAGAACATCCAATAAACAGATTCACAGTTATGTTCTCAAAGAAGCCCTACTTATTACTAATATTTGGAAGGGAGGAAATCTTTCCATTAGGTCATTCAATTCACAGGCCATGGGCTCCGTGAATGCCAGCTGATAGAATAAGGGCTAAAAGAAAGCTCTGAGGCTTAGTATCTCCTGGCTACCAGAGTAGCTGGGAGCCAAAGGTGTGCTCTTGTTACCTTGTCTTACGTGAAACTTTAACATGCAGGAAGATTTCCTGGGAAACAAAATAATGTAAATTGATCCTTTTAATGTTTTGGGGCATATCAATAACATTTCATTTCACTTGGCAATTTCTAAAAAAAGCTAGGCTATGTCTTTCAAACAGCAGTGCTAGGACTCAGACTTTAATTTTTTTTTCATTTCGATCAATTTGCCAGTTGCCACTTTCTATTAAATTAAAAAACAAAATAAAACAAAACACAAAAAACCCCCAAACCACAAACAAAACCTAAACATCACCTGTGGTTTCTAATCCCTCGTGCCCTTCACACCAAGGGAAAATGCTGTAAATAGCCACAAAGCCACCTCATTAATTCCTTTTAAGTGTCTCCTTACACTCCCCTTTGCCTCACTAGCAGCAGTCCTTGGCTGAGACTTATCACCTCTCATGCTGGCAGATACAGTTTCTCGATATGCTCCCTCTCCTGGTACGCTCTGGCTGCATGCTTAAATGTCCCACTCTTCAGGGAAGGAATTAACTTCTGAACAGTTCTTGAGAGATGTGGCACTAGCCTTGATTCAATAGCAATACTCAATGCTGTAAGTCAGTCTTAAGCTTCAGGTAAAGTAGGCTTCTGAGGCCTGAAGAGATGGAGTCTTTGTGAGCCAAGATGAGGTGAGGGTCTAAGCAAAATAATAGGATCTCTGAGCCTGATGGGATGCATTCCAGTGGTATTTCACTTCAAAGAGTGCCAAAAAAGAGAAGAGTCGGAATGAAGCATGTTTCTGACCTCTGAGGAAAAAGCACTAGGAAGTCTAGACCGACATTTTAACTATATGTTAGTTCAGCACTATAGTATTCATCCTATCTTCAGCTTGTAGTTCAGCTGTTGCAGGGCAGAGACTGCCATTAATGCTGAACTCTGCAGGGTTTGTGCCCCTATTCCTAACAAATCAGACCTATCTAGGCCCACCAGCTGCAAGCCAGTGCATCAGCTGGAGTCTGAGTGCCCAGAAAGCACTTGCTACCGTGACTGCCTGCCAGCATGCTTCTTCTGAGGGTGGCATGAAGGGGCTCTATCCCTGCAATTCCAGCACCACGTCTCTAAGGAAACCCTCCATGCTGCCAGATATCCACTAAGCTACTGATCTGCAAATTGCCACTTGCAGCTTCTGGGGTAAGAACTCTCACAGAACTTCAGGTGTATTTCCAGGGTTTGGCCATAATCATGCTGCAGGAAGTCAGTAGACTTAGCAGGGTGGTCTGAGGACACGAGGCTGTGCAAGAAACATGTGAGCTACATCACAACTATGCCTGAAGACATTCAGCTGGTGTGCTGCCTCTCTGGGGATACTCTCTTTGGTAGCTGCACCTCTCTAGGACCTGTTGCCTCTACAGAAACACTTAAGCGGAGAACTACTCATGCTAGGGTGCACTATTATAGGATGAAAAAACTGTTTCAAAGAAACTCTAAGAGTTAAATTGAGTTGTAGCAGATGCAATGCCTGCCCTTCCCTGAAAGGCAAATACATTTTGTTAATGTGAATTATAACCTAAACCAGTATACTCTATAAAAGACTGTAAGTTACAAGGCACCACGTCCATACATTACATCTCTTCTACAGGTTTGTTTCAGTACAGTTACATAAATTAAGTTATGGTGGTGGGTAGTTATTAATACTTAAGACAGCTTTAGTATAATCTCTATGATTTCCTTGGGGTTTTCTTCATTATCATCAATACTTTTCCAGTTTGTGATGCTTCTGAGTCTAAGGAAAATTCTCCTAGGATAGCTGACCCTGTCAACTCTCACAACACAAATGGATTTACCTTTCCTTTGACAACTATCTCTGGCCCTCAGAAAGAAGTTATTTTATTTTGAAGTCTAATAGCTTTGACTTCTGGTTTCCTGATTTTTCCTTTGTGGTACAGCCAATAGATTGAAAACAATGTGGGTTTTTAAATCAAAGTGGAAAAAATATAGATTCCCAAACACGAAGTAAGAAGGCCACCAACAATCCTTTCCAAGGAACTGAAATTTGTATTTGCTGTCTCCTTCCTGACCAAGGCTTTTCGTTAATACCAGTCTCTCATCAGCCTACCTATGTGCTATGGTACCACCAGTTAAAAGACAAAGAGCTGTATGTGTCTTGTAACCCCACTCGGTTGCAGAGTATAAGGAGCTATTTGGTCTGACATCTATTTTGTTAGTTTCTACCAGCAGCAGCTGGCAGATTTCTCTGGGGTTTTCTTCAGAGCATCTGGCTTGGGTCAGGTCACTATAAAAAATTTATCAAACATCCTTTACACGACTGGCTTGAGCTTTTTTAAATAAGGAAATCTCATCTATCTCCAGTCTTACAAAGGTTTTTTTTTCCATTCTGTCAACACAGAAGATATATTAAGCATTGCGTTTAATGAGGTATTGAACACCTCTTTGTTCTGAGTGTATACTGGAGCAGGCTGTGCTTAGAAAACACATCACTTTGGGTTTATTTTATTCTGTGGTTGGAGTAAAAGTTGTTATGTTGTGATGAAATATGTATTTCTTTGTTTTGGAAAGCAATAAAATGGACTAGACTCTAGGCTACATGTCAGCTGGTATTGGAATGGAGCAAGACAGGCTGGGCAACTGCGTAACCCAGATGAAATGTGGGGCTAATTATGAGGATGATTATTTAAGGAAAAAAAAAGCCAAATAGGAAGGACGTAAGAACTGCCATACTGATTCAAAACAAATGTCGCTCTGTCTCTAAAAGTGATCGTAAGTTCACATTTAGGGAAGAATAAGAATCACATATGTATATATGGTTTTTACCTTTAATAGTCTTCCAGCTTCTCACAGTTTTAACCTTAGATTTCCCAACTTCTTTATAGTTTGATTATTTAGCAACCCTTTATGAATCATTCTTCCAAGTACTTCTTGCCCTGAACTTATATAAACTTCTTCCATTACTTTATGTTCTGCAAGCATTTCCACAGGGCCAGGACCCAAAGTGTGAGGAACTACCATCCCAAATTTCATTTGATGATGCCTAATATCCCTGGAAGGGACAGTGGATACTTTATCTCTCTCCATTTCAGTCGTGCTACTTACAATTTTGTAGATCTCTGCCACATCCCCACAAATCATCCTTTTTTTGCAGAATTCCAGCCCACCTAATCATTCACTGTATAGAAGCCATTCTTTACTATTTGATTGTCAAAAATGTCCTTCTCTGGATCTTTTTTAAGCTTTAATGTGTCCTTTCTTAAACAAGGAGACCAAAACTGCAGATAGTATTCAAAGTACAAGAAGCATGCACTAATCCAGTGTTTTCTGTCTTGTTCTTTACTCCTTTCCTAGTAGTTCCTAGCATTTGATTTATTTTTTTGATTGCCGCTGAGCACTGAGATAGTGCTTTCTTGGAACTATTTATCCTAACCTTGAAGACTCTCTCAATTCTGAGTGGTAATGGTCAGGTCAAAGTCCACCATTTGATATATGATTGTTTTTCACCACAGCATTTCACAAAATGTTTTATTGCTCTGTCATGAAGCCATTTTACTCCTCTGTCATGAAGCCTCATAAGATATTTCAGCAGTTATATGCTCAGCCCTAGTTCCAATTACATTGATAACTGTGTCATCAGGAAACTTTGGAATCTCACTGCTCATCCCCTTTTCCAGGTCATTTGAGCTTTGCTAAAGTATGTGGGTCCCAGCACAAAGTTCTATCAAACTCTCTTCTTTTACTGAGAATTTTGACTATTACTTCCTATTGTATTTTACTTATAGCTGTGTTTGTTCAGCTTGAAGAGAAGGCTAAAGGGAAATCTCATTACTTTGTTTGGCTTTTTAAGATGCGATTATAGAGAACACAGAGGTGAACTCATAGGTTCACACTGAAAGGAGAAGAGGTGACAGACACGAGTTGTTTCAAGGGAAATTCTGACTAGAAAAAAAGGAAGACTTTTTTCACACTTCACCAAGACACCCAAAGAGCTTGTGGGATTGTTATCCTTCAGAACATCCAAGATTTGACTGTTCATGATCTCAAGACACCTTCTTTAAGTTCTTAGCAGGCATTACTTTGAGCAGGATGTTGGACAATATGATCTCCAGAAGTCCACTCAAGCCTAAATTATTACAGGTTCCTATGCATTTAAGACAGAATTTTCCATCTTCTCCCATGATTGTTCAGTGTCCTTTCTTGAAGGATATTGTCAAGGTCTTTTGGAAATCCCAGTGAACTATATCAACAGGATCACACAGAACCTCATAGTTACGGTCACATCAGAGAACGCCAAGAGGATTACAAGGCAGAGCCATGTTTTCTCTTTTCAAGATCATAATCATCATCAAGTGTGGATGGAATGAATACACAGTGCCATTAGTAATTAATCTATTTCTTCTTTAATTTTTTAGGTGTATACCACCCAGCCCTGGTATTTGCTACTTTTCATTGCATTTCTTTGAATTGTAATCCCTTCCAAAGTTGCTTCAATTTTCAGACAAATGGTTCATTGAGTTCCCCATCAAAAATGAGGCCTGTGTTGTAATCTCCTGTCTTTTCTATAATGAATCTGGATGCTAATAATCTGTTTAGCTTCTCCCTATGGTCTCACCCTTCTGACTGCTCCTTTTCTACTCCAGTTAAGGAAGCACTACAAAATGTTTGCCAGGCAAATGTTCTCCTGATGTCCTGAGAGAAGAATGTAGTATTAATTCTAACTCTTTTAGGTAAGTAGTCTGATTAGTTTTTGATCTGCTTGATTACATTTTCACATTTCATCTACCAAAATTTATGCTCCTTTTCTTTTTATTTTTTTTTTAATACAACTTCAGATTTTTAAATTACACTTCCTGAATTCTAAGAATGTGGTTTAGCCATTTCATCTTCCTTCTGCCAGTTTCCAAGCCTCTCTAATATACAGTAAGCAATGCTATTGTGCTTCCACTCTGGTGTTCTCCAGCCTCTAAACCACCTGTGACTTAATTCTTTATTGCCTAATGGATGGCACAATTGTGGTGAAGATTTTATCTTTTGCTTTTTTGTGTCATGGATGCTGGATCTGAGTTATGATTATATCTAGAATTGTGCTTCCAGAGGAAAGTTTGGAACAGATCTTTGTCACTATCTTGTCAGGGGCTTCATTTCCTCTTGTGGGGTTGCTAGCCAGCTGATCCAGGAAAGAATCATTGACAATTTCATCTACAGTTTATGACCCTGAGTGAGGTTTCTCTCTTCTACACAGTAACTGAAGTGTCTTTTTGTCCTTAGCAACTCTCTGACTTTAGAATCATAGAATCATTAAGATTCTAAAAGATCTCTGAGGTCATCAGAGTCCAATTGTTAACTCAGCCCTGCTGTGGACACAACTAAATGATAGACCCAAGTGTCATATCCACACACCTTTTGAACACTTCCAGGGATGGTGATTCCATCACTTCCCTGGACAGCTTGTTCCAGTGCCTGACCACCCTTTCAATGATGAAACTTTTCCTAATGTCCAGTCTAAACCTCCCATTGCACAACTTGGGGCCCTTTCATCTCATCCTGTCCCCTGCTACCTGGGAGAAGAGACTGACCCCCACCTGGCTACACCCTCCTTTCAGGCACTTGTAGAGAGCAATAACGTCTCCCCTGAGCCTTCTCCTCTCCTGGCTAAACACCCCAGCTCCTCATAGGACTTGTGCTCTACACTCTTCACCAGCTCTGTTGCCCTTCTCTGGACACGGCCCAGTCCCTCAATGTCCTTCCTGAACTGAGGGGCCCAGAACTGGACACAGGACTTGACGTGTGGCCTCAACAGTGCTGAGTAGAGAGGGAAAATCACTGCCCTCATCCTGCTGGCCACACTATTGCTGACACAGGCCAGGTGTCATTGGCCTTCTTGGCCACCTGGGCACACGCTGGCTCATGTTCAGGTGGCTTCTTACAGCTTAATTCTGCCTGTCTCTGCTCTTGGCTGGAAGGCTGATAGTGTTGACCCCTTTCTATAGCCTTCCTCTTTGGGTCTGGCATTTCAATCTAGCATCTGTGCTACTTTTTAAGGTGGTCAGTTTGTTAATTCAATTTGCTTCTAAGCTCTAACTAAACATAGAATTCTACTGTAGCAATTACACAGTACACCTTTTTCATCCCATTATATTTTGTACACTAGGATCCCAGCATGCCACTGGCTATTTTTGTTCCATCAGGAAAAAATAAGGAACTAAACCAGTTGTAAATTGGTAGCTGTTCAGTCATATCATCAGTAGTTTTGGTACAATTCCTTTGCTTTCAGACTGCAGCAGAGTTTATGCTGTTGTCTTCTGACCCTGGAGCCTGCTACTCTCACTCTACTATTACCAACATCTGAGTTCCATCTTCTGTTTCTCTACTACTCTGCTGAGACCTGAATGCTTTCACCTTCATTGCAAAATCATTAATTCTACTCCATTTTCCTCATCTTGATAATCTTCTGTTGTGGCACTTTGATTTCGTTTTTAGCCCAAAAGGTAACAATATTGACTGTGACTGAAGACATTCTGCTACTTGTAAAAATCTCCTCTCTAATAATGCTTTCACCACAAAAAGTGTTTCAAGATATATAATTCTGATTCTATTTTAAACATAAAACTACACTTACACAGATATTCCTTTCCATGTTGAATCCCAAGTACTGACGAGGCATCAAAGACTTCTCTTTTAGGAGTTCAGTACATAATTTCATACACCCTGACGCGTGGAGAAAACCTACCTAGAGTTTCATCTTTTCTTTTAGCATTTCAGCTTTTAAAGGTGACTTGCAAAGTAATCCATGAATATAATTCTTTGGCAACAAAATGACTGTTGGAGACCAATGGGAAGTAATTTTTGGAACATAATCTCCAGGCACCAGTGAATTACTTAGTTCAAACTTTTTCCTGTGTTTTTCATTTATGAAGCATGGACCTTCATATAAACTGTTATACTGTATTGTTTGAATGTTGAAACAAGATTATTCAGGGCAAGGCTTTTGATGGGGACACACTGATTTAGGTGCCATGGTTCTGAAGTTCCTCCCTCTTCACAGTTTGGTACTTCCTTATGCATTAAAAAGTATGTGTTTAGGTAAAGATTCAGAACAAATAGAGAGGATTATATATATAAGTAGATAAAAGACATTTAACACATAAATAAGAAGCAGCTTTTTGCTAACAAAAATGACATTTTTGAAAGAGAAAAGGAAACAGCTCTTTCTTTCTGTAACAGGATTACAGATCAATATTGAAAGAAATACTTTAAATCACCTATTTAAGATCACGTTTTACTCTGTAGTGTGGTGGACTACAAGTCTTTGTTGTGACTTTGTTGTGACTCAGGTTACCCCAACTGAAGAAAGACTAAGGGAAGTAACCACATAGATTATTCAGCTTGATTTTAAGCGCACCCTAGGATGTGGAATGTAAATGAATAGTAAGACCACAGGAATTGGATATGACCCTTTGCAATTTCCTTCTCATTTCCAGTGACTCAACTTGATGATTTGGATAATGTCACTTACTCAATCCCTGCCTCAGCTTCCCGAGCCATAAAGATGGTACAACTGGCTGAGAGCGGAGTTATCTCTGATGTGATTTTTTTTCTTTTTTTCAGGGCACTGAATTGGAAAAGAAAAATATCGAAATTATTTACAAAACAAACATTCCCCAAAATGTTGCTTTGGAATTATCACAGCTTCAATTTTCATGCTTTCTCTGTAACACAGCTGCGCCTCTTAAACTGAAGTGTTTGACTTCTTAAATACAATATATATGTCACATCTTTTTCATCAGTGGTTGTTCTTTCAAAAATTTAGTATAGTATAAAGTTCAAACAAAACGAATCAAAATTAAGAAGTTCTACACCACAGAAAGAAAACGTTTTTTCTCCAGTTGAACAATGCAGTTGATACTGACACGTTCCTGACAAATGCTTTCATTTTGATGAAACTACATTTCGTTTGAAGTCATTAACTCAGTATGCATATTGGTTTTATGACATCTGGTTGTTCTTGCCTCTCATCTGACATCTTCTTTCACAGGTAATAATTATTTTTCTGTCTGTCTTTCCTTCTCTTTTCCAAAAATGCTTTACTCCTCTTACAAATATCCTCTTTATTCCACATATTTCAAACACTCTTTTTTTCTCCTCATGTTGTCTGGCTGATTAAAATAATGAAGTTAAGTTCAAAGCAACTGTTTCCAGGCTCTGCTTAGCGTGAATTTTGCAATTTTTGAATGTAAAAGGGCTTGTGTGCCTTAAAGTTTGTTCATCTCTTCTGATTATATCCATTGGATAATTAAAGATACTTTCTCCTACAAACTTTGCCCCACTACTTTTTAAGGCAAACTGTTCCTTCAGGACTCTTATGCCCATTTTAGTACTAGCAGTGACTTTTACAGTATCTTGCAATTTGTGAATAGAGATGGATGAGATTATGATAAGGCTGCAATAGAATGTATGACTGAACTTGCCCCAGCACATCCTCCACTGTATGAACAGCTTTGGAAAATGACACCATTCTCAGTCACTGCAATCCTCTTACCTGCTGCTTCCTTACAGCCTTAGAATCAAGGGAATCAGATGTTTACTGCCAATTAGGCTTGATAAAACTACAGGATTCTCTTGTTTTGTCTCAACAATAGTATTTCTGAGTTGCTGGCAGCTTTTGGAGGGCTTGTGGCTACATGTATAGCAGGAGACCTCAGTGTACTTTAGCACTTTGTTTATTTGGTGATTCAGGTCATTTAGATCTCACCCTTACTGCACTATCTACCTCAGTCATAGCACAAAACATTCAAGATTGTACTAAAGATTTTCTTTTGGAGCAAAAATAATGTTCAGATACTTCAGTTGGCAGTAAATAGATTTATAATTATTATTATTATTATTATATTAGACATGTTCACCAAAAACACTGGAGCAACAATAAAATCCTTATTCCAAAAAGATATGGTCCACAATTACAGAAAATATTGTGCTATTTCAATGCTTTAACTGAAAATTTTCCAACTTTTCCAACTTCCAGATTGCTGACTAAAAGTACTGGGCTTCTGTTTGTTCTGTCTGAGCTCTAACACTTCTCAGCCTTTCTGAAATATGTAAAAAAGATATGACAAATGTGGGGTCTTTCTATGCAATGGCCATATGCAGAGTTCCCCTGAACTAAATGGGGTTGAGTCTGTCTACACTATCAGCTTTACACAATAGGTTCAGAAGACAAACAAAAAGCAGATGATGATTTTTTAGGATGGAGGATGGTGTCAGTTACATCACTTTTCCACTTTCTTTTAGTTAAAGGGGAAAAAGTGGAAACTGATCTTCATATCTTGGAAAATGACATTGAACTTAAAACCTTGTTAGTATTTCTGAGTTAAAAAATCATTATTTAACAAACACATTTGGAAAGTAGTCTGACTGAAATAAAAATCAGCTCATAATGGATTCAAATCAGATAGGAGTTTGCAAACGCACTGGTGCACCTAAAAGGGTCTGATTTGGAGCTGCACATACAGAAACATCGTCGGGGAGGAGGAAGGTGACAGTTCCTGTTTATGCATTTTTGGCAAGCTGCACCTGAAGGATGGGATGATTTTCTGGAAACTGTCATGCCAGAAATACACAGCTAAACAGGAGAGAACTGAGAAGAGCAAAGGGAATAATTAGAGACCTATGGGGGTGGGACAGGATTTCTAGTCTATTTTCTTAAGAAACCCAAGCTATGCAATTGCACTGCTTTTCTGTCAGTACTCCAGCAATGACATTTGAATCTCTTGACCAATTTGAAAGAAGCCTGACAAAAAAGGAGAGGTTTAAAAACATTGAGCTCCTGTGGGTTTTACAAAAATCAGCAACCAGATAGAGGAGACTCAGATTTGTGTGCCCAGTAAAGAACAGGTGGAAGTGTGAACTCAGCTGCATTATTTGACACAAGAGAATCAAAGCTGTCATCCAAAAGCAGGTTCCATAAGGTTTGCTGTCAATGGAACTGCTTGTTTGTTGTTCAGAGGTAGGCGCATTTATTGCTTGCCTTTTTTTTTTTTTTTCTTTTTATAAAATATATTTAAAAGAAGCCCAAGACTTCTGCCTGAGACAATTTTTAAAATGTTCATCGCTGCAGGATATTGAAATTCATTTTAAAGTTATGCATAATACCAGATCTTGTCCAGAACAGGGCCTGAAATTCCTACCTGAAATTAAATCCCTTTTTGCCAGTGTTTTCTCTCTGCCTTGGAAAAGACTGTTTCCATTTCTTCTCATGCTAGAGCTAGCTCTGACCTTTTTCTCTCTCTTAAAATACTGTGGTACCACCAAACTTAAAGAAATGAAAAGTCATGAGACAGATGCCAAAAACAACCCCTGCTCTTGAAAATTATGAAATGTTGATAAAATGTATTTTACTTTGAATTTGGTCAGTCTTCAAAATTTTTTAAATCCTTCAACTTCTTGAGAGAGAAGTCTCAGTGTCCCACTTTCATTAACTTATTGTGAGAAATTACTTTGAGTCCTTGATCCTACAGGATATTTCATCCTTTAAATGGCAAACCCACTGAGACTGAAAATTCCTCCCCAGCTTTCACTATCCCTTGTCTTCCATCAGTCTGAGAAAGAGCACCACTCTTCTAGGCAAGGAACCTACAGGAAAACCTTCTGAATTGCTTGTTTCTTCTTTCAGTTTGCCTCATGCAAGGAAACAAACAACCATGATTGCTTACAGCTAGTGAAAAGGGAGTATTGGTGGAACTGAGAAATTTAGAATGTGGCATTTGGTCAATACAAAAGGAAGATATAGGGGAGAAGGAAGGTTCCTAAGACTGAGGGGAGGTCTAGAATCATAAAGAAATATGCATTTGTCATGCATAGGGCATATGTTATGATGCCCTATGCATGACAACAAGTGAACATTTGTTATTATGAACTGAGAAGAAAAGTCATGGATTCCATTATAATGATTAGCTTTTCAAGTTTAGGAAACTCATTTACCTCATATGTTACAATAGCTATACTGGTATTCCACTGCTAGATTTCACAGCAGTCTTCTCCAGACAGGACTTCAGAAAAATTGGTTTAATAGGATGCCGGTCAGTGACAAGACTTTGGACATTACTAAGAGAAGGTAATTCTTACTAACCAGGCAATGAAATTCTCTTCAAGGCTCTCATGTATCATTCCAACTTTGGGATATAATATACTGAACTAGACTGGGCTTCCCACACACTGTTGACTGGACAACAGTGTCAGATATTTCATGATTACAAAACAAATGTGTGCAAATCAGAAAACAACCACTAAAGGCTGGAAATACTGACAATAAGAGCTCAGTCTCTTCACGTAGACCTGTCAAAAAATCAGGTGACTTTTATGGTTTCTTCTTTTTTCTCTCTAGTAAATTCTACTAGTTTTGCAGAAAAATAATACAAAATAATTTGCTGTGTCTAGGATTTTGTAGACATTAGGAAAAATGTTGCCAAAAGCCTGAGAGAGGTGAACCTTCCCATCTGCTCAGTGCTGTTAAAGCCACACCTGGAGTGACAATTCTAGTTCATGGCTCCCCAGCACATGAAAGACATGGACATAGGACAGCTGGTTAAGTGAAGGGCAAGGAAGATAGTTTAAGAATTGGAACATGTCATATGAGGAAAAGCTGAAAGATGGAACTAGTCAGCCTAGAGAACAGAAAGCTCAGAGGCATCTTACAGATGCAATTAAATATCTGATGGGATGGTGTAAGCAAGACTGAGTCAGGCTCTTTTCAGCAGTGCCCAGGGACAGAGGAAGTGGCAATGGGCAGAAACTGAAATACAGGGGGTCTTGTCTGAACACGAGAAAACACTTTTTTACTGTGCAGGTGACTAAGCACTGGCACAGGTAGCCCAGAGAGGCTGTGGAGTCCCCATGCTTAGAGAGCCTCAAAGCCATCTGGATGCGGTCCTTAGCAACCTGCTCCTGCTGACCCTGCTTGACCAGGTTGGCTGGACCAGATGTCCTCCAGTGCCTTCCAACCTGAATGTTTCTGTG
Source organism: Edolisoma coerulescens (assembly GCA_013397115.1). Lineage (NCBI taxonomy): Eukaryota > Metazoa > Chordata > Aves > Passeriformes > Campephagidae > Edolisoma > Edolisoma coerulescens. The sequence continues at coordinate 1,004,197 of VWZW01001018.1, forward strand.
ATTATGTGCTTTTCAGCAAAACAGTTTTAGTCACAATATTGGCTTGGTGCAAGTCCACACTCCAACCTCCATAACTTTTTAAACCTGTATTCTGCAAGAGTTTTCAGCTTTTCCTTTTAAGTTATAAGAAACTATATATAAAACCTATACTCTTTGTATTTACTTTGTATTTTCCACAGAGCAGTAAGAATTCATATGCTTGACCCAGAATAAAGCAATTAACACAAATACAGCATAGCTATAAATAACTGTGTCAGTAATTAATAAGCAGAAAGGTGAGTAGGATAACTTAACCTCATGTAATATTTTCTTAATAAAATTATCTTGGAGACACTTGGATCTTATGGTCTTAGACCTTATATATTTTGGTTAGTTTGGGCTTAATGCTGCGATTCTTGAACACTAAGGCCATTGCTCTAGTGAATGCAGTTACTTGAGCTATGTCCTTTACTTGGAATATGCAGGTCCACCCAATTATCTGAAGGATTGAGTATGGACTACCTATGGATACCTCTAACAACATAATCATGATGTCTAGTATTACCATTCCAGTCAGGTTTTAGTTATTTCTGATACTAAACATATGGTGGTACCTCACCTTCTCATCATCTTATTTTTTTCAGACTTACTTCCTTTAGTTTTGAAGTGGCTGCCTTTTGTTAATGAATGGATAAATTCTTCAGCACCAGCCTGTTACATGAAGGCTATCTTCCCTGCTGGTCACAGATGGCGGGAAGTGATTTTATTGATTTGTTAGTACTTAGCTAGAAGGATTACATCTAGCAGTAATAATGTGGCCAGGCCCTGGGACAAATCACCACACGAGTTAGTGGAGGGTCTGTGTCTTAAACTGAGTGTGGCATTATTATATTTACCAGCTTTTCATAGTGCTTTGCTTATTAACACCACTGTAATCTCTTATGAGCCATCTGCCGGTCATTCAAGTTTCTGTTTCCTTCACGTGCTGGAAAAGTTGGGAGACTTCGGTTTCTGAACTGAACTCGGACATTATCCTACAAAAGTTCTAGTGGTAACCCTAGTGCATCATATGTTTTTTCTTTATAATCTGTGTTATCAAATTGTGTCCGGCAGGAAATCTCTTGAGGGGACGCAGGCAGATGGCCACAGTAATTCTTCTCAAATTCAAAGGGTCATGAAGGTTCATGGCTTTCAGAATTTGTGTGAGAGGTATTAGTGTGGCTGGAAGAAATCTGGTCCCTCTCCCTATTCCAAACTTGGCAAGTTTGGCTGAAAGAAGCATTGAACACTGCCAGCATAGATTTTTTTTTTTTCCCTTTGGTTTGTGCTCATCAGATGATCTCTCTAGAAACCAGAGCTGTTTCCATGCTGTGACCTCAGCAGAAGCATGACTGAGAGGTCTTAAGTGTCAGCGTGTGTTAGTGGTAGCTCACATTTTACTTGAAAGCGCAGTTTTCTCTATATTTTAGCTTTGCATTTCTAAGTAGACTGAATGATTTCATTCACTGACAAGCACATGTGTGAGCAGAGGACGCTTCAGAGCTACAGGCATGAGCTTTTGGCCCGTGGATTATGTGCAGATGATCTCCTGTAGAGAAGCGCTGTTGCACTCATTACCAGCTCCCCAAAATGAAGTTACTCAGAGGGGGTAGCCCAGAATTTGGCAGGGAAGCCATCTCTCTCTGGACATGATGTTTTGTTTCACTGTGCACTAACCCCTCAGTTGAGCAGTCGGCACTGTGACATGTTTCGTGGCCAGTTTTAGTGGGTCACAGTAGTTTAAAAATGGGTCTGATAAATAAGAGCACTTGTCACCCGCGTGGGAGGTGTGTGTGGACCATGGCATGGGTGGCACTAACGGGGTTTAAGAAACGTATAAAGAAAAGTGCTGAAGCGTGGGACCCTCAGGAAGGGACAGTCGAGCGGTGACAGCACTGGCTAATGGCAAGGGGTCTGCAGCTGGGGCCAGCACGGCTCACGCCCGAGGGAGTGGCGGCAGCACTGGGAGCCCAAGGCTTCCCGGCGCCCCAGGCAGCCCCGCAGCAAACCCGCACCCTCCCGCGGGCGGCCCTGCCTCGGGCGAGCCGGCAGCCCTGGCGGGAACCCGGGCGAGCACCTGCGGCGAGGAAATCTGGAGGAGGACGTGAGGAGGGCGGCGGTGCCGGGGCCAGCGCCGCGGCCGTGTGGCCGCCGGACGAGCCCGGGGGGCGGCGGGGAGAGAGAGGCGCGGTCGGCCCGGGTGCCCGGCGCGGGCAGGGGCAGAGGCAGCGGCGCCGCGCCTCGGACTCCGCCTCACCGGCACCGAGCTCCCCNGCCCGCCGGCGGCGATCCGAAGCCCTCCGCGCCACCGCACCCCCGCCCCGCACGCCCACCGCCGGGAGGATGGGCTGCGGGCGGCGGCGCGGCAGCCCCTGAGCTCTCCGAAGCCGCAGAAACAAAGGGAGCGAGCAGCGGCAGCACCGGGCCGGGGGGGATGCAAGCAACCATGAAAGGCTGGGTCTCCGCCTCCTCCGCTGCTGCCAGAGAGCTGCCGGCTGCCGCTGCTCGGAGGACTACCCTGTGAAGGGGGCGGAGGAGAGGCTGGCTGGGTTCGCCGTGCAAAGGTAGAAGGTGTAAGGGAGAGACGGAAAGAAAATGTCTTCTTCGGTGGGGCCCCGCGGCCCTCGCCCGCCCACGGTACCCCCCCCGATGCAGGAGCTGCCCGACCTGAGCCACCTGACAGAGGAGGAGAGGAACATCATCATGGCAGTGATGGACCGGCAGAAAGAGGAGGAAGAAAAAGAAGAGGCCATGCTCAAGTAAGCAGACGCCGTCATTCATTCATTCAGGCACTCATTCATGCACCGATCGCCGGCGGGCGGAGCGGGCGCTGCCACAGCGGGAGCCGGCCGGTGCCCGGAGCCGGCCGGCTTCGCCCTGCTCGGCGGGGCTGGCGCCGCGGAGCCCCGGTCCCGCTCCGCTCCCGGCCCGTAACTTCCTCCTCCCCCACCCCGGGGCAGCTCCTCCTGAGGCAGCACCGCCGGGGCAGCCCGGCACGGCGGGACGGAGCGGGACGGCGGCCCTCCCCACCCCGAGGGAGCCGGCGGCGCAGGGNCGGGCGGGCGGGCGTGCGTGCGTGGGGGCGGGACGGCGGGGGAGGGGGTTTATCCCGCTGCCGGCGGCACGGGGAGCGGTGCGGGGAACGCGGGGTGTGGGTAGGTGCCATGTTTGGAAACCAGATCCCCACAGCCTCTTTTGAACCTTTTCCCTCACTCCCTCGTCCCTGCCAAACAGCGCATGTGATCACATTTTTTAGCCTCCGTCAGTCGGAGGCTTCAAACGTAACGTTGCTAAATCGCCTACTGGAAGTGATGAGAATAAACAGATTGGAGTCGTGGCCTGTGGAGGAGAATCACGGTTTCTCCTCTCCTGACAGCCCGTCAGGCCTGTTCGCTCCGGGCGGGAGGTGGTGGGAGAGGTGACTGGAACAGTGCGAGCCTCTGACGCCACGCAGACCCTCCGTGCCACAGGAGGTGTACCCTTACCTCACTGTCGCCTGCTTGCGTGCACCTGTGCTCGGAGGGGATGCGCTGAAGGTGTGACGTGATCTGGGTGTTTCTTTTGGCTGCATCGGAAATACCCACTTGAGCGATGCAGGTGCCAGCTCTTCCCCACGGCTGGAGACCAAACCCCCGCAGGCTCCCGACTTCGGCCCCGTGCGCTGTGCGTGGTGAAGCTGGGATAGCGTTTTAGCACATTGTTGTCCCTGTCCCTTCCTATTCGTTCTTGACTCTGAATTTTTACAGGGGCTGCTAGAGATCCTTGCAGTGGTGGGTACTGAGGCCCAGCTGCCAGCGCTGTGCTGGCGAGGAGCTGTCCGGGACTGTGGTGCTTGGATCTCAGTTCAAGACGAAGAGTTCAGTTTGCTGTTGCAGTTCATTGTGCTTGGGGTGTGGCTACCCTCGGAGGTGGGGTGACTGGAATGAGAAATGTTCTGTGAAAATGCATTGTGTTAGTCACTCTGGGGAAACGTGAGTGAAGGATCCCTCCTCAGTTTCTATTCATCAGAAAAGAATTAAATAAAGCAGTAGCTCAAAGGCTCTAAACTGTATGTATCCTTCTGTTCCTTGTCCTCCAGCACAGCTACTTCTCTACAAATATTTAGCTTTTATTCTGTGAAGATTACTGGTTCTGTGATGATGTTGTAGAAGAATACTATAAATCTTACAGTCACTGTGCGAATGAATTTCCCTTGATAGAGATGGTATTTTCTCAGCCCTATTCTTGTTAACATTGTGTAGAGAATGAATTTTCCTCCTTTTTTCACTCCCTTTTTTTTTTTCTTTTGCATTGGTGTTTCTGAATTCTGGACTGCTATTTCCTTTTCTGTGATATTATAGGAATCTTCAGCAGTTTCACTAAATGAACTTAGAACACTTTAAATATAATTTTTAGAAGAGGGCAAAAATGGTGCTTTGTGAATTCAGCTGGAAATTACTTTATATTATCTTCAAAGGTTTGTGATACCCAAATGTAAAAGTTTATTTCCCTACAAAAGTTCTTTTAAATTGTGAGAATAACAGTCTAGGCTCTCCATTGGCCTCAGAAATTGTGATTTTAAATACATTTCTGTCTTTATTTAAAGAGCCAGAAATTAAGGGAAAATACATTGGAAAACTTACAAACCTGTATACTCACTTCAGCTATATCGTTAGTTTGTAAAAATCAGGTCACAGCAAATAGTTTTCTTATGAGTTATGATTCAACTCTTAGAGAGAGCCACTAGATTTTCTGAGATCATTCACCTTTCCTGTATGCTGAACACTTACTTTCTTTTTGGGAGAAGAGTTTGATGCACTTTTCCATGGAGTAACTCTTTTAAGACTAGAATTTTGACAAGAATTTACTTCCATAATTTTATAAAGGTTTGTTACAAATATACAGTGGTGCTATCAGATGACACAGCTATATTATAATAAGTCACATATCATCACCACCCCTTCCTATTATCTTTATTAAAAGATTTTCTGACTATCCAAATGTCTCAACAAAACTGCCACCAGTTTTCATTAAAACCACCTGGTGGAGAAATGTTTCCATCTGTAACACCCACATGCAAATCTGTAATTTTCCCTGAAAGTGAAGCTGAGAATCAGTGCTGCAAACTAGGCTACCTTCAATCCTGGGCTGATCAGAGGCCGGATATGTGCTGTCTCATGAATCATAAGGGCTAAAAAGGGTGCAGCATTTTTCTCCTGTTCTGGATGTCCTGATAGCAATGAAAGTTTCTAAAACAGTACTTGTAATTTTCCTTTCCAGCACTCCTCATCGCAGAAAACCATAGAAAGAAATATTGGTTAAATGACTGTGTTCATCACACAGTGATCATAAAATTGTGGATCCAGGGGAATTGGAAGTGTTTCTGTGAGTAGAGTATATGGATTTCAGGAGAAGTGAAAGCAGTTACGGTCATTGGTAAAGAGGCTGTGTCCCTCTCCTTCAGCTCTGTACCTGTCTTCCTGATCCCTGTTTCTGACTCTGAGCTAAAAGCCTTCTTGTAAGCCCTCTCTGCCAGTTCATGCTGACATCAGCACGTACCGCAGCGTGCCAGCCTGCGAACAGGGCGCTGTTACAGGGCGCGGGACTATGGACACTGAGCTCTTTTCACTGCTTGCACTGAAGAATTACAAATGCATCCTTCCATTTGAGACCACCTGCTCGTTGCTTTCCAGGAACTTGCCCTATCTGTCAGTTTTTTGACCTGCTGAGTTTCCTTCAGCAGTGTGGGGCTGACAGAGCTTGTCACTCCCTTAGGATAAAGACATACATCTTATACTGGCCAGTGTGACCTTCTTTTTCTACGTACACCTGGTCAGTGGCAGGGACCTTTTCTTCCCCGCACCCTTCTGATACCAGATTTCACCCTGCTGTGGGTGGTGTTTATGGAAGGGGAACACTTTGCTATCCTATGACTTGTTGAATACCTTGGAGTAATGTGTTGAGGAGTTTGGGCTTTTGCAAAGGTTCCTTCTTTTGCGTCTCTTATGAACAGGTGTACCTTGGATTGAGGAACACTTTGCCATTAACTGATTGCCTTGCAATTGCCTTCAAATCCAAAGGCAGGTTCTGCATTCCTTCTGAAATAGGGACAGTGTCGCTAGGTATTCCTGAGACTATATCCATGCCTTCATTCAGTGAACTGTGGTCCCAGTCTGTTGTATGGCACTGAAGATTCAAATCCACATAAACACTTGATGTTTGCCAGGCACTAAGTAGAAACTGAAGCCTTTTGAGTGCAGTTCCATGGTCTGGGAGTAGGAAGCAGGTCCTCCATCTCATCTTGGAGCTTCAGAGCTTTGGTTTTGTTCCTCTGTGGCTGGGAGAGCATCACCTTCCTGTTTGCCACACCTTTGAAAGCTGCATGGAGAGCAGTCTGTTGGGTAGGTGGGGCTTTACCATGGTATACTCAACTCTCATCCACTCTTGTTTCCCTGTTTCACACCGACTTTTCCCGATTTTGTGCATATCTCTGAAGATTATAGTCTCTGTCATCTCTTTTAATGGTACTTGGCTTTAGACACCCAAGCTTTTGCTGTTCTTGTATGAGTAAATGTTTGCATAGGACAGTAGTAAAATGGCCTCCTCTGCAGACTAATTCACATTGGAGGCATTTTTTCCTGTTTTACTTGGTAGATACTCCTGTAGCTGGAAGGGAAGAGTTTCATATTGAGTGGCTGATGTCTAGCCTGAAGTCCAGATGTTGCCCAACAGGTGACTGATGTGACTAAAAAATTGTGAAGAAGCATGAAAGGGTAAGTTTTCAATGAGACTGAAGAGAGAAACAAACCATCATTTGCAAAAGTGTGTGTGTGGGGGGGGGGAAATTGAAAGAAAAAATAGTTTAAAAGTTTAAAGTGTACATTTAAACACTAGGTAGCCTGAGACAACTATATTGCTTGTGGGGGTATAAGGTGCCTTGAACTGAAAAAATCACAGTTATATACAGCAAACTTCAATCACAGAGAAATCACAGAAATATATATATGTGTGTGCTTAAGATGAAGTTTGCTTACATGTAGTTGTGTGCCTTATCTCATTGAGTTGGGTGAGTACTAAATGGAAACTATGGCAGCTGAGAACACATCTAGTTGAGTTCCAGTTCTGTTCAAATTTTGGCCAGTAATTAGGAGGTGGTTTCTAGTTACCATGGCATTCATTTGCTGGAGCAAACTTAAGTGGGGATAAAAGCTCTTACGAAGCTTCTGAGGGGACATAAGAAGGCTGTGAGATTGTTGGCTGAGGTAGTGGCAATAGTAGGAAAGTTAACTCAGACAGGGGAGGTGCTTTGTAGTTTTGTAACTCTAATTGAGTAGCTTCAGTAGAGAGGGTAGCAGGTACTCGAAACCTTCACATCTTAAAAGTTATCTCAAGATTTTTAATAGCAGTTAATAATTAGGGAGAATTTGATGCTAACACCCTATTTTGACCACCTAGTATGGTACACAAATGTGGTTTTAATAGAACTCAGGTCTCTAGAATCAATAGGGATATTGCAGCTGCTCATGGTTCAGGGCTGCCAAATCCTGGTCACTTGCAGTTGAGAATATCTGTTTCAGGGTTTGCAAAGTAACCTCTCTATAATTTCCTTGGGGCACCTGGAAGCTTCCAGACTTCACTACTGTGTAACTAAAGATTAACCAATTGACCAGGAGGCTTGTGCTCTAAACCAGTTTCCTGGAGACAATGTCTTTCCTTCTCTCTTTCTAGCACTTGACCCCCACCTAACATTGTCAGAAAACATTGAATACTGCTAAAAGCACAGTGGCAGCTGCTGCCATCCTCATTTTGTATAGCACTTACTAGCAACATGAGGCGGTTCGGTTCCAAGACCTTCTTAGCCTGTATGCTGTAAATCCCCTGATGATAATTGTCCTTCCATAAACAGTAGGGAAGGAAGAGGTAGGATCATTCTTCCTCCTTTCTGTTGAAACTGGGCCACTTTGCAGAAATAGAAGTGAGAGTCAAGGGGCCATCTTGAGGAAGTCTGTCTTATCTTTAGAATAAAGGGTCGAAAGCCTATCTTTAATCCCACTGAGAAACAATGGAGGAGAGTTCTGGGAACTGGTTGTGCATTTGGCACCAAGGAATTGAAGGATAAAATAGATAAACAATACCAAGATCTCTCCTGTGATTCAGAATCCCTCTTATTTATTCTTTCCATGGCTGCTTGAATCTCACTTTCTCTGCAGTGGAGCAGGAGGAATGGAGGCTTCTGCTTGAGAACCTTTATTTCTTCCTTTGTGCTTAAAGGAGTTTGGAACCACCATGTTTCAGACCCTATGGTGGTGCGGGGAGCAGAGTGCAGGTTGCTTACTGTGTGCGTGGGTATTTTAAGCTCCTGGCATCACCCAGAAAGACTGTTCAAATATTGCCTTGCACCTCTTCCTGGCAGTGCCAACTCCAAACCTGACACTTGATTGTACAAATCCATGGTGAAACGATTTTACTTCTGGAGGTTGTCTAGTACAACCCCCTACTCAGATCAGGTAGCCCAGGACCACATGCCGGTGGCTTTGGGGTATCTTCAAGGATGGAAACTCCAGAATCTCTCTGGACAGTCTTTTCCAGTGTTCAGCTTCCCTCAGTAAAAAGTGTTCCCTGTCATTCAAATGGAACTTCCTGTGTTTTGGTTTATGTTCATTGCTTCTGGTCCAGTCACTGGGCACCTCTGGGAAGAGTTTGTCTTCTTTAGTCTTCCCCACTGGGGATTTACACATGTTAAAATCCTTCTGGGTCTTCTTTCCTCAGGCTGAACAGTCCCCACTCTCTCAGCCTTTCCTCATGTGATGTGCTCCTATCCCTTGTCTGTATTTATGGCTCCTTGCTGCACTGGCTCCAGCATGTCTTTCTTATATCAAGGAGCCCAGAAGTAGATTTATCATCCAGATGTGGCAGAGAGCAAAGATCACCACTTTCAATCTGCTGGTGGTGCTTTTCGAATGCAGCCCAGGATGGCTTTGGTCTTCTTTGCTGCAAGTGTATGTTGCTGGCTCATGTTCAGCTTGGTGTTGACCAGGAATTCTCAGTTGCTTCTCTGCAGAGCTTCTTTCCAGCTGGTTGGCCCCCTGGGATTATTCTCCTTGTGCAAGACTTGGCATGTCCTTATGCTGAATGTTTTCAGGCTTACAAGAGAGACCGGTATCTAAACATGTTCTCAAATCACTCAGGGAAAGGATTGCTTTGGTCACTGCTCCTCACCCCTTTCTCTTTACTGCCCAAGGCCTTTGCTCAGAGAGGAAGAGAGAATTGAACAGTGCAGAAACTGTTGTGGCCTTTTGGCCAATGGAAGCATCAGAAAGAATTTAACAACGTTTGAAGCTTCAAGTTTTCATCAGTCTGAGAGGGCAGGTATGGCCATAAATGTGTTCTGATGAAGGAGACAACTTGTGGTGACCTCCGAATTGCAAGGAGTGTTTCCATGCCTTTCAGAGAATTTCAGAGAATTGATAGTGATTTTTTCACTTGAAGGTGGACTGAGTAGTCTGAGGAGACTGAGGAGTCAAAACATATTCACAATTGAACAGTCACCTAGCAAGGCAATTATGAGACAGTCATTGACTGATCTACTGGGCAGCCATCTCACTGCCGAGGAGGAGCAGGAGACTGTCAGCAGACAATAGCAGATTGATAGGCATTTCTTAAAAGCTGCAGAAGAATGGGAGGTGATAGTGGATGACAGACAGTGATAAACATCCCTACCATCTTTTAGACACAGGCTTCAGATTGGTGTATGTTGAACTTTTGGAATGTCTGAGGTGCAAGCTGTGGTCCAGAGTTCTTTTCTGGCCCCAGTTGAAGTGGTTTTATTGGAATGCACAGGGCATTATTTCTGCGCATGCGTCTTCCCACGTGATTCTCCATTTGATACAAGAATCTGCCAAAGCTTCATTGCTGCCTTTGTCTGACATTGCACTAATACTTTCTAACTAAGAAGTCTGTCATTCTTCAAATTCATGGGCATTATCTGTGCCCTGCAGAAGGGTGAAGACAAAGACTGGGTGAAAGAACGTGATCTCTGGGCAGGAACTTCTCAAAGTACAGAATTGTCATAAACCTTATCTTAAAAGGAATTATGCAGAAGAGGCTTCTTTTTAGAAGGGGAGGGTACAATCCTGTTGTTTATTTTTCTGGAAAATAGCAGAGGGAGAACAACATTAAGAGAGATTTGAAATTCTCAGTGTTGTCAATACCCTTTTATTTCTGAAGACTCATATGAAGAATTTTTTGCATCCTTGGATAGGAAAGCAGCTAACAAAGATGTAGCGTGTTTCCTTCATCAAGCGGTTACTAAGCATTTTAAGGCTTGAGCTTAATGCCTTAAGAAAAGGCTATTTAAAAATACTGCTGCCCTTGTATTCAAGCTTGTTGAAATGAAGGCATTATTGAAGGTGGAAAATGACAAAACTGAAATTCTCTTTTGAGTTGCCAATAGTTAGAGCCAATTATAATTTCAAGCTTGTTTTACCTTCTCCTTTGCTCTACCCACTGGTGGCTGCTGCATTTGTCTTCTCCCCTGGGCCTATCAGTTTTAATTAATAGATGTTAGCATGCAATTATGTTTTGGGGGAAAAAGCTTGCGTGCCTATAGTCTGACTTCAGTTCCCAGCAGTGATAAAACACGTAAAAAAATCTTATGTCATCAGTTACAAACACGGACTAGTTTCATTCTGCTTTTTGGAAATACTTGCATAAATTTACAATTACTGCAATGATTTACGACTCACCAGATTTACACCTCTGTATGATTTACCTCAGTCAAATCCAGGTATTAGATCTGTAAGGATGCAGATACTTTATCAGATCTCTACATCTGTCAGGAATTATGATTGTTTTATCCCTTATTTTATACTTCCAAGATATGATAAAATATTATGCCATGTTTATAGTGTAGCTTAGTTTGGGAATCTAGACAGTAAATGTTAGTCAGACTTACTTTTGATATTCACAACAAGCAGCAGAAAAGAATACCACTATGAGTTTGATTTAATGGTTTCTTAGATAAAACAATTGATAGGATAGCGATGTAATTCTTTGTACTTAGAACTGAAGTAATCATCCTCAAAATTTGATTGCATGTCAGATACTTACGTCGAGAGAGATTTTTAAACAAGAAAGCCATGTTCCAAATATATTTTCTGGCACTGTTACAGAGGCAGGAAGAGCTAGTTGCAATTTTCAGAATAATGACACACACAAAACCATTCATACACTTGCCACTTCAGAGGCATGAAGAGACATGGCATGATGAATAGCTGTTTCCAGACAGTTCTAGATTGAATTAGAACACCTATTTAGGTACTAATTTCTGGGTTTCTTCACATCAGGTGTGTCTCATTTTCAGTGTCAGGACTTTGTACACTTTGCCTTTGGTAAGCACTGTTCATGCTATCGAAGATAAGGGAATGTATCTATCTGTATATGGAGATTTTTCAGATATCTGTGACAAAAATGTAGTGTTTGAAATCTCCTAATGTTTTTGTCTGTCTTTCCTATGTTAAGGCCTCCTGGAATCACTGAAGATCAGTATATGCCCTGAGAGTTGCTTTTTGATTAGGGATGAACCTAGCAGATAGAGCTACACTTTTTAGTAATGACAGTGGTGGATTTAGCAAATCAACTGTTTCAAATTTTGAGGATCTGAGGTGTAACTAAAAAGTAATTTTCTGTGTATTTTGGGCTTTAGATAAACATTAAATTCTAGTAAATTTCTACAATGGTTGTTTAAATGCCTTGCATCAAAATACAGTTATTTACTTTAAGGTCCTTAATTGAGAGTTATTTTTTTGAACTTCATTATATGAAATTTGTTAGGACATTGCTCATGACTGGAGCACAGCCCAACCAGACTATTTTAGTGTAAGCGCTATTATATTGCAGGGAAAAAGGGTACTACTCTTTTAGCAAGAAGCAGAGCACTCTGTTTGTTCTGAAAATTGCTAGTGGAAGTCCTCACATGCTTGAACGACCTAAGTGTGAAGTGTTTTCTCAAGTGTTTCTCTAGGTTACCAATACTGCATACTCTGAATTGATCAAACAAAGTATTTATGTATCCAAAACTCTGTATACATATTATGCAAGCGGGTCTAATAAAAGATGCTACATTTTTTTCAAACCTTGTTTGGACTGTGATCCTAGTGAGTATTAAAAATTTTGTAGCAACTACTCATGAAGATTTTGTCTGCATTTTTTTAAAATATCTACTAATTTAAAGTCTTTGAATATATACTGTGAAGCTTTCTCATCTTTTTTCTTTGCACAATTTCTTTAGCACTTGCATGTTCTAAGAAAGCAGAGTATTTTTTCATTTATATTCATTATTCCCTAGGTTTTTAATTAGCTTTTTATATTAAGTTATTTTCAAAGTAAAGTCATTACACTTTTGCTTATTTGTTGTATTAACTTTAGAATAATTTTGACATTTGACATCAGGAGACTAAATTTTGTGCTGATTAAATAATATTGCACAGATGTAGATAAAAAAATGTGAAAGTTGAGCAGTAAGAGGACGTGAAAAATCTATGAGTATTGCATGACAAACTTCAGCTGTACAGTTTAATGTTCTGCTGGTCATGTGTTTTTAGCTATAGATGTAGAACAGGAAGGCAGCTGTTTGATGGAGCGCATGGAGCATGGGCCGAGGCAGTTTGGAAGAAAGGACAGAATTTATGAGGGCTCTAGATCATCTTAGGTTAACTCTATTGATTTTGGCCCAGGATGCTACCTGCAAAGTATCAGGGTAATGGGTTTGCACTTTATGGATCAGAATTAAAAGAGGCTTTATATGTGTATATGTGCTTGTGCCTAAGAATATGGAACCAGGCTGTACAGAAATATGTACAGGTTGCTTTATGGACTTTAATTGCAACATTATGTTGCTTAGCATTGCTCTAAACATGCAGAGTGCGTTGGTGAAAGTTGTTCAAGAGCTGAAAATTGGGAACAATTTTGCCTGCAGTCATATCTTAAGGACAAGTGACACGGTTGCTGCCACGAACCAGCAAAACATTGAATTTCTGTGGTCTGATGTCTCTGCTGAGTTTGATTAACTGTGGTGACTCTCTGCCTTGAACAAGTCTCATTGGAAGCACATCTGTTAATAGGAGTAAAACTGAAGTGTTGTTGAGTCTGTTTAAATGGGATATGTCCGTATTAGTCTTGTGTTTTGCAGACAGAAGCACGTTTTGCTCAAATGCATCCAGTGGTTGTTCAGTTACACCCCAAGCCTTACATAGAAGGTAAACTTAAGAAAAGTGAAACCAAGGCATGGCTACCTACATTTCTGAAACAAAAAAAAGCACCCCACTTTTTTTATCACTGTTCAGAAGTGTATCTGTATTTTTTAAAATTACTTTGTGTTCTGCATACCCCTAACTTCCTGAAGTTTTAATAGTGTATTTTGTTTTCCTTTGGTTTCTCCAAGAAGCTATTTTTCAATATACTCACAGAAAGGAACTGTACTTACTCAAAGGTGGAAATTGCAGAATTATATGAATTGATTCCGCTAGTGTATATATAAAAAGTGTGTAAATTCCTTTGATTAAATGCATAGTACATTTTTCTTGAATTTCAGAGCAAAATTAGATATTGATTTTTTAATGAGAAATCTATTCTAAGAATATAGAACCTCACTAATATATTATGATTCTTGTATTTTGTGTTTTTAGATGATTTGATATTGATTGTAGTTTTTAAATTTAAAAGCTCTCACTTTTTCAAGAAAAATATCTTCATAATTTATCTTGCAAGGGTTTTTTTAATCTTTCTACATTAACTTAAAACATCACCCCTTAAAAAGGTATTTTTCAAACAATTATCCATTCACTATAAAAAAGCTATCAACACAAGTTGTTGGGAGTCGACTGATCAGTTCAGGGATTCAGCAGGAATTTACAGGCTTGTTCACTTGTAGCATCCCTTTTTCTGGTGGGCCTGTTTCAAGTTCTAAGCTTGTCCCTGTCTGACCAGGTTTAAGCAGTCCATGTAGAAAAGGAGCTGGGGAGTTCCAGTTACATGGCCAGTGAGACAGTGCTCTATCTTTCATTCAGCCAAGCTGATCGGATTCTTTCTTTCTTGGTATTTACTCTGTATGGGATCAAAAGGAAAAAAGCTTAGATTTCCATGATGTAAAGTAAAATTAATGACATGAACAATATGAGGGAAGAATCTTGAGGAGAACAGGAGCAACAGGAGTCCTTCTTGTTATGGAGCGGGTTTGCCCTCTTAGTTTTTTACAGCATTTGTAGTTTCGGAGTGCTTTCAGCTCTGTCCTTGAAGGATTTATGGTCGTGTACTTTTTTCTGCCTGCATATAAGTGTTTGCCATATTTCTCTGAAGTCAAGACCTCGACAGAATGATTCATGGTTTTTGTCTCATTCTGTTGGATTACTGCAATGTATTGTACTGGGATTAGCCTTGAAACTTCCTGTTGATCTCATACTGTGCCTTTTTGCTTTTCCCTTTGCTTCCTATTACTTGGATTTAATCTTAATACAGAGCTCTCTTTCCCGTGTACTGGTAGACTAAGACCACAGAAGAAAGCCTTCTTTAAAGTAGAAAAGGCAGGTAATTTTCACATGCAGCTTTAGTGAAGAAGACCTAAATTTGAAAGCTTTCTATGAAAGCCAAAGTTTGATGAACTTTTTGTGAGGACAGCTCGCTAGTTATGTGAAAGTTGCAGAGGTGAAAAGGAAGTAGTCTTCCTGGCAATTTCCTTAATGGTGTGAAATACCAGGTGTTAAAATTTGAAGACAGGCACTTGCATGTCTGGAATTCATAAATAAACCAAGAAAATCAATAAGTGACTTTGGCAGCTGCCACCCTTTTGACTCCTTTGTCAGAGGCCAACAACTGAATGAACAAGAAAATTAAAAGTGTTTTCCCTGAAGGAAAAGTACATTTTTCTCCAGGCTAAAGCTGAGGCGACAGCGTACAGGAAAGCTTTTATTGCTGTGTGCTCTGCTGGGTTCACTGTGGCTGGATGCCGGGTGGCCACCAAAGCTACTCTGTCACTCTCCTCCTCAACTGCACAGGGGAGAGAAAAGATAATGAAAGGCTCATGGGCCCAGATAAGGGCAGGGGGAGAGCACTGAGCAGTTACTGTCATGCGCAAAACAGACTCAGCTTGGGGAAATTAATTTAACTTACTGCAAATCAGACTCAGAGTAGGATAATGATAAATAAAACCAAATCATAAATCACCTTCCCACACCCTGCCCTTCTTACTGGGCTCAACTTCACTCCTGATTTTCTCTATCTTCTCTCTCAAAACAGCATAGAGATGGGAAATGGGGGCTGAAGTCAGTTTATCACGTGTTGTCTCTGCCATTCCTTCCTTTTCAGGGGAGAACTCCTCACAGTCTTCCCCTGCTCCAGTGTGGAAGAGATCATCTTGAGTGCCATCATGTACCACGTGTAGGATAACCAGGGGATCAGGCCCAGCCAGCCCTGGTTTAGGAAAGGCAGGTCCTGCCTGACCAACCTGATCTCCTTTAATGACCAGGTGACCTGCCTAGTGGATGAGGGAAAGACTGTGGATGTAGTCCACCTGGACTTCAGTGAAGCCTTTGATACTGACTTCCTCTGGAGAAAATGGGGGCCCATGGCTTAGACAGGTGACCTCTTGTATGAGTTAAAACTGCCTGGATGGCCAGGCCTGGAGAGTTGTGGTGAATGGGAGTCACATCCAACTGATGGCTGGTCACCAGTGGTGCTCCCCAGGGCTCAGTATTGGGGCCAGTCCTGTTTAATGTCTTTATCTGGATGAGGAGATTGAGTGCACCCTCAGTATGTTTACAGACAATGCCAAGTTGGATGGGAGTGCTGATCTGCTGGAGGACAGGAAGGATCTGGACAGGCTGTATCAATGGGCTAGAGCCAACTGTATAAGGCTCAACAAGGCCAAGAGCTGGGTCCTGCACTTGGGTCACAACAATGCCCTGCAGTGCTACAGCCTGGGGCAGAGTGGCTGGAAAGCAACCCAGGGAAAAGGACCTGGAGCTGCTGGGTGACAGCAGCTGAGCATGAGCCAATGTGTGCCCAGGTGGCCAAGAAGGCCAATGCCATCCTGGCTTGTATTAGCAACAGTGGGGCCAGCAGGACCAGGGCAGGGACTGTCCCTCTATGCTCGGCACTGGTGAGGCTGCACCTCAAGTCCTGTGTTTAGTACTGGGCCCCTCACTACAAGAAAGACATTGAGGTGCTGGAGCAAGTCCAGAGAAGGGCAATGGAGCTGGGGAAGGGTCTGGAACACAAGTCCTGTGAGGAGCAGCTGAAGGAGCTGGGGTTGTTTAGCCTGCAGAAAAGGAGGCTCAAGGGTGCCCTTATCATTCTCTACAACTGCCAGAAAGGAGGTTGTAGCCAGGTGGGGGTCAGCCTCTCCTCCCAGGCAACCAGTGACAGGAGAAGAGGAAACGGTGTCAAGCTGTACCAGGGGAGGTTCAGGCTGGACATCAGGAAGAATTTCTTCATGGAAAGGGTGGTTAAGCATTGGAGTGAGCTGCCCGGGGAAGTGCTTGAGTCATTGTTCCTGGAACTGTACAAGAAAGGACTGGATGTGGCACTTAGTGCTAGGGTTTAATTGACAGGGTGATATCTGGTGAAAAGTTGGACTCAATGATCTTGGAGGTCTTTTCCAACCTTAATGATTTTATGGTTCTACGATTATCCCAGCAGCACTAACTTTGTTACTGACGGGCTTGGCCTTGGCAAGTGATGGGTCCATCTTGGAAGGCAGCTGGCATTGGCTCTGTTGGACATGGGGAAAGCTTTGAGCAGCTTCTCTCAGGAGTCACTCTGTAGATCCCCAACTACCAAAACCTTGCCACTCAAACCCAGTGCAGTTCCATAGTTTGTCAGAAACTAGCAGTCTGCAAGTTTTTTATACAATGAAGTTGAACCTTTCTTTTCTTATTTGATAGTAAAATATCCTTTGGAGAGCTGCATGCCAGGGCTATCAGCATCCTATTTTTATTAGTTCCCAAAATACATTGTGTTTCATGTTGTAAGCCTGATAAGTACTCCTAGAGTTTCTTCTCTAGAAGACAGTTCAAATCATGCCCTATAGTAGTATGGGTCTTCCCAGTTGAATTCAAAAACAGTTTATAAAGTTATAATATATGAGTCTTTATCTTATACTGTATTTTTCATTAAGGCTTTCAACTTTACTTACCTTCCAGATGTTTAAATCATTGTGGTTACATGGATATATGCTACATCTATATCTTACCTATTACATACGGTGTATCTAGGACATCAGAGTTCAATCTGTAATCTTTTAGGAACGTGCAGTTTTTCTTTTTCCTCATTCCAGGTATTATAATCATGTTCTTCATAAAATAAAATCTTAGCCAAATCAAGCTGAGTTAAGGAGCCATTGTGAACACGTTAAATCGCATTTCTGTTTAAGGTGAGCTTCCTGCAAAATTGTGAGGAAAAGGCAGTGTTGTTCAGTGCAGATGTCATGCTCAGTTCATAAAAAGTTGCTGAGAGGACAAACTGTAGTTGGTGTTCAGAGATACAAAGCACTGTACAGTCATGGCAGAGGGTATGTCTGCACTGTCCCTGGAGGTGTGGTGACAGCACTAAAACTGTACTGGTATCTCCCAGGAGGGGATTTTGTTGTCTAAACACAGGTGTTAGCTGGTATTTGAGGTGTCCAATGGTACTACTCCTTGATTTTCTGAGTGAGGAATGGGTGGGAAGCTGGTTGGTATTGTAAACCAGGTTTTGTAGCTGTGGGCAGCAGGGAGTGGAGGGAGCCTGGAAGCAGGGAATGGTTTCTGGAGCTGACCAACACGGAGGTCCCTTGAACACATCCTGGCTATTTCCTCAAGTGGAAGTGGTTCCCGGACCCTTCTGGTTTCATTGCTGGACACAGACAGCAATGGCAAAGTTTTCAGCTCAGTCAACGATTCTGACTGGGTTTTCAGACCTGTGTAGCAGCGTGCTGCTTTCTTAAGATCCCTCCTGCATAATTTTTGAGATCACTATCTTTCCTTCAGGGATCTTTAATTTCTGAAATAATATTATGGCTGTTGAGGTAAGAGCATATTTCCTTCCACATGAGAAGCAGTACCTTTTGAATGTGAATTGTCATTAAACTGCCATCAGTGAAACTGAGATACTTTGATAACATCCTTATTTTATTTTATTGCGTTAAACTTAAGCTTCATTTTAGCTAAGGTGTTTTAAATGCCATCACAAGGTAACCACCAGATTAATGAGAGAAGTCTGCAAAATAGTCAGCATTTTGCATTGTGCTGGCAAGGCTATTCACTAGGAAAGCTGTGGTTGCTTAGTTGCTGTGGGAGAGGAGAAATGAGGAGAGAGGATGAGAGTGGAGTCTATGGCCTTGTGAGGGACAGCAGGAAAGGGGAAAGGACACAAGTAAGTGGGAAACTGCAAGAAAGTACACGTCCCTTAAGGCACAGAAAGTTGGACTCTGAGGGGATTACAGGCAGTTCTGTGGGGATCAGACAGAGGAGGAATATGTGACAGGAGAGAGATGTTAGGGGAAGGCTGGAATTAGCTGGGATGGGAGTCTGGAAGTAGGCTGTGAGTGATGCAGCTGCCTATTCGTCTAGTACAGAACAAGCGTAAAATAGCTCTTCTGCACACTGAGAATTGGGTAATGAAAAGTGATGGATCCTCGGGTAGCAGACCAGGGACTTGCTTATTTATGTGTCTGTTTCCTTTGGGCTTGAACTGGAGATGGTTAAGCACACAAATCAGGAGGAGGTGAACATTTATTTTCAGTGTGATAATAAATAAATTAGAAGGCAAGTAGAAAACACAAAGGTTTAGAAATTCTAGGAGTGTAAGCCAACCTCATGACTGTGAAGAGAAGGGTCTGAGTCATTAGGTTCAGACACTTGGGGCTTGGCAGAGCTGCTTTCATAGATCTCAGCAGGCTCAGGTGGTACAGTGAGAGCATCCGGAAACACAGGGTAGCTTGACTGAAGAAGGAAGTGCACACCTCAGTTCATGCAAATTAAATATTCCCAGAAAATCATAATTTTATATTATTATCTAACTACTCTTTGGCTACGCCACACCTTTGCACTAAAAGGTAGGTCCATGTAAGAGATCTGGTCTGGTTTAAAAAGAGGATGGTTAGGCCTCCTTGTTTGTAGCAGAGGACTTGGAAACCAAGCTCAGCCACATTTTAGAGTTCCTAAACATGATGGGAGTAATCGACATTATTATTTTTCAAAGCAATATGCTATGTTAGTTCAGTCTCAGAATTTTGGAGCTTTTTTGAAACTCCAAAATTGCTTTTGAATACTTGGAATTTGCTTTAATCCTGTTTACTTGTAAGAAGAATGCGTCCACTGTTTAGGAAAGGGCCCCTGCTATCACAGGAGCTGTACGATGGAGTTTGTAGAAATGCCCTGAACCAGGAGATTACCTTCCTAACAGAGTAAGTAGAGAGGAGTGAGATGAGATTTAAAGAGCACAAGTAGATCATCTGTAAGGCAGCTCTAAATGTTTGGTTCGTCTCAGGGTTTATAGGCAGGGTGCCATGTCCCCTGCGTCTGTCCAGCCTTGTCATCTCCAGCCTGACATATTGGAGGTTATGTGCATGTACACATTCATCTGTGCAGGCTCGGTGCCTGGGGGAACGGTGTGTGTTTGTGTGTTTTTGTTTTTAATTAAAGGTGGCATCTCTGCTTTTTGGGTAGGTGAAGAACAGAGCTAAAAAGAATTGATTAAATGGAAAGAAAAAGGAGTAAAGGATGTTGACATTTGAGGCAAGTACATCTAAAGACTCAGCAGGTGAGGAGAAGGGTGACTAATGGGGGCCAAAGAGTTCATTGTACAGTAGAGACCTTAATCAGAATGTGTAAGGGTCCCTGCTTTGCTAAATCAGCAGCTGCTCTTGGCTAGGAAAACTCCCTTGCACTTCTCTGTAGTTTTTCACCCAGAACCACACACCTGTGTGTTGGGATAACTCCTTGGTCCCCAGGCAGTGTGTGGAGGTCTTCCTGGTGTGTGTGTGGCTGTGCATATGTCTATCATATAGAGTAGTTTGGGAGACATCATTAGAAAACTTTGCTTGTTTTTAAGATAAACCACATATGTGCATAATCTCATAGGCTGCATAGTGCTATTTGAGATGAGCAAGCATGCTTTAAGGCAGTCTTATTTTACTCCTGCTTTGGAATCATGGGCCTGGTTGGCCGCTTCTAGCACTGATCCACCACCTGGAACATCTGGCTGTTCCTCTATGCATTTTCCCCAGTGTTACAATGGAGAGGGAGTGGAGAGAGGAAATAGCATGTAAATCCTGTAGAGGTAACATAGAAGTCTCTGCCTTGATCTTGTACCTTGTGACCCATCCTCTGAAACATCTGGAAAGGGGAAGAGGAGCATTTCCAGCTCTTTATTGCCTTTTCCCCTCCAGTATAGAAACCCCCATTTGTCTACAGTATGAATCTTATTTTCACAATTAAAGATTGCCACACGTTAATATTGTGATTAACACATAACTAAACATTGGCTCTCCTGGGCTGGTCTAGCTCTTTATTTTCTAGATGTTGGAGAAAGTAATGAGTTTTCCAAAGTGATGAGAAACAGATAAGCAGTAGTGTTATCTTGTATCTTGGCAGCCAGAAGATGGATATGGAAGAGGCAAAGAAGTATATCAGTGCTACATTTGGGAGGGGTGACAGCAGGACACAGTCTTGGACTAAACTTCAGTTTTGGTTGTTTTTAATGACCTGAAGGATTCAAGGATGTGGACTTTAATATGAAACAGGTGTCTGCCCAGTGTGCTTGATAAGGCATGCACAATGGAATCTTAAACCAAAATAGATGTAATCATGTCTTCACAGCTACACAAGCAAATGTTACTGTTCACAGGTGGTGCTGACCACAAGTGTGCACCTTTAGAAGCAGCAGCCCACCCCCCCCCCCAAAAAA